>CM076689.1:51289496-51444496 GCA_038501925.1 Xenopus petersii
TCTGCTTGGAATGGGTCAGTGCAGAGATTGGGGTGCCTTTAGGGCTTAGTTATCTTGTCAGGGGGGTCTCCTCTCTCTGATCCGGAGGGGACATTGATGTTTTGCTCAGTACTGCTGCTGAGTAGGGGAGGAAGCTGCTCTCTGATCTTTGAGAGGCCGCAGTGCAAGTGAAATCCGACCCCCTACTGGTTGCGCCCAAGACTGAAGCCGTCTGGTTGCTATGACAACTGAGGCAGGAGCAAGGAGAAGAGCCTGGTGCTGAGGCAGCTGCTGCGGCCGCGGCAGCTGCTGCAGCTGCCGCGGTGCTGTTGATTCCAGCCGGGGATTGGTAGAGACCTGGGTGTCTGAAACTGCACAGAAGTTCCGGTCGGGAGTATGGGTGGGAGAGGGCACGGAAAGTGTCCAGAGGGCGGATGGAGGTAGCAAAAGGGGAAGCGGCCGCAGCAGCAGCAGCACCGGAGGCTGCAGCAGCTGCCGCAGCCGCAGTCACCCCAACATGGGGATAGTAGTGCAAGGGCACATGGGGATGGAAGGGGTAAGGCAGGCTCCCGGTGGCAGCAGCGTGGGTCATCATGTAAGTGTAGAAGCTCGGATCTGCTGGGTGAGGCCAAGACATGGCCAGTCGCTGCCTCTTGTCCTTCATGCGCCGGTTCTGGAACCAGACCTAGAGCAGAGAATGACAGGTCACTCATTAGTTGTTCCACAAGTGTCAACATGCTGTTCCAATCTGGAACAACAAGACTACAACCTCCAGCATCCCAAGCACCCTAAAGCATTCGGGATGCTGCCAGTTGTAGCTGATAGGAAGAGCCATTGACTTATGTCTGACACAATACTGGGCACTTGGTTGTCTATTTTTTGAGAATCTTACTTCTCCTTTACATTATTATTTTAACTTCTCTGGATATCAAGCCGAAGTAACGTACATTAGCTGCTGCAGAACTTACAGATTTAAATCAATGCTGTTAATTTGCCATCTATACAAATGTTTCATATGCAAATAATTAATCGGCCATCAGCTCCAAAATCAGCCTTTTAAAAAAAAAATATATATATATATATATATATATATATATATATATATATATATATATATATATATATATATATATATATATATAAAATGGACCCAATGTATTAAATAAGTGGCCATTTAAATATTTGATCTGCACCGACATATTGATCCCTAGTTTATTCATCTGGCTTGAAAATTGCAACCCATGCAAAAAAACGATTTTGATCTACAGTTTGCTTAACGTTTAAACCCATTTCTAAATGCGTGTGTAATATTCTTCCCTATATTCAGTTTACTTTCAATAACCAGCAGTAGGAAAGTGTAGAAGAATTTCCCCGCAAACGCCAAAAATATCATAAACAGCATTTTGTGCAGCTTTTTGTGGTTTGGCATAAAGGAATACTTTCCTTTTCTTAGTGTTCTCGTTACATTGAAATAATTGAAATTGTTCTACCATGGTCGTTAATAAATGTGTATGCTTCTGTCAATGATCTACTTGGGCATCAGTTTAGCAAAACCATACAACGAGCTGCCAGCCATGTAACAACACAAGAGAGCGAATTATGACCCTGATATAAATAAGTAATATCAGGTGTTCCATAATGGAGTATAGGAAATACCGCTTAATAGTTCTAGATTATCTAAAAAGTGTAAAATCGTAAAAAACGGTAATACTGATTTATCAACACCCCTCGTCTGTGAATATTTACATTAGGTACCTGTTCAGTCTGTAGCAAACTAAATATATCATAAATATTCACACAACCGGATTTCCCAAGAAATCATGAAGATTGCAAGTATATTCCGAAGATTTCAAGTATATTTTCCTTGGGTGCAAAGTATTTCCAATATTTATTGAACCATCTCTGAATGGCTGTTATTCCCCTACCCCTGGGATATGAGCTCATTCATATTGGTCCATTCACTTGGAGACTTTTCTTTTTAATGGGTGTTCCAGTATTTAATTTTCCTTGTGTTTTGTGTATCTATTATAAGAAGGAATCTTGTGTCTTTCATGGGTCTCAGCGACCCCGAGAGTCGGGGGATGTGGGCTAGAAGTAATGATTGATTGTCTTACCTTGATGGTGGTCTCCGGGAGGTTTAGAGAAGCGGCCAGTTCGCATCTCCTGGGCCGAGACACGTAATTTTCGCGGTAGAACTCCTTCTCCAGGCGCCCTATCTGCTCCCGGGTGAACGCTGTTCGGTACCGGCGCTGATCGGCCGCAGAACTAGAGCTCCCAACTGGATTGATCCCATTCAAGTTATTTAATCCGGACGGTGTAGAGGAGCCGGTGGTGCTGGCCACTGATGATCCACTGTCTATAAGCATATAAACGGTAGAAGCCTATTAATGAGCAGCACACAATATACACTGGGTGCCACAAGCAGTGCATTTAACTATGGGTTCCCTTGTTTCACATAGATCACATTACCCATGTGGTAATGACTGGGCACTAAACTGGGATCTTTTTATCTTGTTTCTAAACATTGTACTGGACTTAAAGCCACTCCATTTGCAGTTCTACAGTTATACAGATACTTCCACAAATTCATATCATAGAATACATTATTTCCTTCAATTATACCCTTATTGCTACTAGATATCTGTGCGGCCAGTGTAGGACATTTTTGTTTTATATGTTATATCCCCCCCCCCCCATAACAAAGCTCTGAACTAAAATTCTTGTATATACGTAAATATGTGCAAAACACCACATGCTTTTTCCGTCCTCACTATCTATTGCAAATGTCATTGATCTACTGGCTCCAATATTATCGATTATTTTCCTCTGAATCGCTAAATACATTGTTTTACTTTAAAAGCTTAATATGCATTTTACTTTTATCTATATATCTATCTGTCTGCCTGTCTGTGCGTGTATGAATTGTATACATTTTAATAACTATTTTTCTGTATTTTCACAAATGAAACTGAAGAAATAAATAGTTTGTCCATGTCAATATCAATGGTGGCCAAATGCTTTGTGTAGAAGATAAATATATACAATTGCCACGTGTTGTGATACAGTATATATATATATATATATATACATACATTTCTTACTATAATGCATTGGACAATCGCTGTTTTTTAACATTATTGACTAACACTAAGGCACCTAAGTGATCAGTAAATTCCCTTTGTGGAAATTGGTAAATATTATAAAGTGGTCATTTTCTGTATTTTATAGGTGAATCTAGATTTTTTTTTTAATAATGCATTTTTTTTAAAGAAATATAAATATATCTTCGAAACATTGTTGCAGGTTTTGTTTGTGTAATAACGAGTAATAGTGTAGGATGCAGAGGAAGGAGCAGGAATTGGAGCCGGTTTCCAGCAGGAAGTGGCCGATTGTGTTTCAGGCGAGCAGCACTAGAGCTGGGCCAGCAGCAGCAGCAGACAGAGCGCAGGGGTGAACGGCCCCAGAAGGGAACTTACCTTTGCTGCTTTCTTTGAGTTGGCTGCCATTCATACTGCTGGGGGAGCGCATCCCTGTGCATCCCACCTCCACATCACTGCTCATATCTGCCTCTTTGCAAACTTCGGAATACTGGCTGAGCTTCTTTCCCCTGTCAGCCCCGGAGATATCTGTAGTCCCGTTGCTTTCCACCGCCTGGTGGGAGATACCAAAGAGAGAGTCGATCTGAAACTTGCCCTTGCTGGGGTGTTCCCCTATGGATCCGTGCATAGAGGAGGAGGTGATCCTGGGACTGAGGCGCCCAGCGTGGTGAGCATGTTCCAGGGTCTCTAACACTGAATGCCCAGCTGGGTCGGACACAGTGGGAAGTCTCTTGCCTGATCCTGGGCTGTGCAATCCTCTCTCCATGAGAATCATCTCCTTTCTTATCCTTTCCATCATCTCAGCTTTGGAGAGAGAGAGGGGGGAAAAAACTGGAAAAAAAAGTGCAGAGGCTGCTGGTGCTGTAGATAGAGATGATGATTATTTGCAGCAGGACCAGCTCGCTGTCAGCCTGCCACTGTCTCCACTATTATCTGTAGTCTTGATTTTTTTCCCCCCTTCCTTGATCGTTGCGTAGAAATTGTGGGATGCCAAAGAGACTGGTCAAAATGACCCATACATCCTCCCAGGCAGCAGTGTCATTCATCAAAAACTGGGTCTCGTCATTAAGGTGTGAATGACGCTGTTTGAATAATCATTTATTGTAACAGTTTTATAAGCAAATAAATAGAGGCTCCTGTCAGTGGCTAATGAAGGCGGATTCCTGGCAGACAAATAGTACCAGGTAGGGAGAGACACAACGAATGGACTGGACGCTCTCTCTCCCCTCCAGCTTCATCTCAGCTCCAATCGCTCAGGGGCTCGGCCTCTGGGGTAAAATTGACAGTCTGATTAATAAAATGAACTGAGCAACGTTTCCCCCTTCATTTAGGGACATCATTAGGCTTCTCATGTCTGTTGTGTTGCCTTTTAGCTCCTAATGATGCTGCTTTCTCTCTTTTTTTTTCTTCTTCCTCTGAGAAATATTGTGAAAAGAATTATCTTTTTATTGACAAAAAGTAGAGTTTGCAGTCTGGCAGTAGCCCCTTCTATTCACTTTATGTTGTATTGTCTTATTTATTAAGGATAAGTGCTGCAGCTCACATCACTTGCATTCAATAAACACATCAGAGGAACTTTAGTTCTATTTGTCACATGCAGAGAAAACTGTTTGAAATACAATCATTTCATATTTCATATATATTTATATTTGTATCAAAACAACAAATAAATGCAATATCCGTATTTTTCAAGGTGAACAAAATTTGCCAAAACGAATTGATTAGCTGACTTTAGTGTGTGTGTTTCCTTGCACAGCTCTCACATATAATTGACACATTCTCACAGACACACTTAGACACACACAATTCCCCAGTCTACCTCCATTACATCTGATTCACTTTCGCTGGTTGCGTGTTACAGAACAACACCTTGAATGTTATTTATTAATCCCTACACTAAATACAGAAGGTCCTGACTTCATAAATGATCCCCAAAGTTGAAATGAAATAAACATTGGAATGAAGGTCGTTTCAATAAGGTTACAGATAATGTATAAATGTAATGAATTCGATGATTTTTGTTAAGGGGGTTGTCTTTTTTCCCATAAGCGAGGTCGCATTTATAGACCCACACAGCAAATATTTACTTTTCTTTAAAAACTATTTTCAGTTCTTCCCATACACAGGAGAATGAGGTTGATATATATATATATATATATATATATATATATATATATATATATATATATATATATATATATATATATATATATATATGGGGAATATATGAAGCTGCCGCAGATATCGGTTGAGTCTGTTCATACACACATTACGATGGTGTTAATCGTTTTACATTGTTCAGCGACAATATTGTAAAGTAGGTAATTTCAGTCAAATTCGTTTTCTATCATTTCGAAGGACTTGAAAGAAGACCCCCTTCTTACTGCTGTCGTTTGTCGCCCCCTTGCGTTAAAGCCCGGTATTTCAGCTCAGTCACAAAATGAAACAGTTTGTTGGGTATTCCCTGGATTTAGGATTGGGAAGTCGTGACATGTAGCACGCTTTATATTTGCCACTTTGCTCTTTTTCAAGTGTCTCAACAAAGAGATATATCATAGGCTGAAAAAGTAAACGTTGTGTTTGGAAGAACAGACCAGTGTGTTGAGAGATTGCAGTTGCCTGTGGCTAAATACTGCTCTTTGGGTTAAGCGGGGTCTTAAAGGTCAAGTTAACCCCACAATAAAATTAAAAAAAGCCGAATACAAGAAAACATGAATCTAAGCAACTTTACATTTTCAAAAGCAATATAACAAAACAAGTTGCTTAGAATTTGGCACAAAGCTATTCTTTGGGTTGACATTTCCTTCAAGGCATTTTCAGCTCACAGGGACATACAAACTGAAGAGTGGAAATGTATTTTACAAGTGTGATGTAGAGTTGAGAGCACAGGCAGACCTATAATGACTATGCTGCGTCAACTCTCTCTATAACTGATCAGGATTCAGACTGGTAAAAATATTGATATGTATCCATAACTGATTACTATACCACGTGTCCATATATATCATATTCGTTAAAAAAAAAAGTACCAGATCTGAGAAGGTATACAAATCCCTTGCTCCAGAACAAGCCAGATGGATGGCTCATGGTCAAGTTTATCCCAGTTCCTACTTAACAAAGCATCTAGGTAATAGATGAGGCAGAGTGGGAGAGATACAATGGCTAGCAGCCTGGTTTAAAATTACACTTGCCTGTGTGTGTTTGTGTGGGGGGGGGGAGGGGATGTACGTGTATCAAGGACCACAGGGGATTAGTGACTGGTGGGCTTGTTATAGATCTTGGAATTAAGTGATTGTTTATTAGCAGCACATCAATCACTATCACTGGCCATTCACACAGGGCACAAAAGACTTGTCAGCGAATAGAAGTCAGGTTCGATTATAAAGTAATAAGGAGGAATTAAGTGACAGGGGCGCTATTCGCCCAATGCTTCTCACAATATTTATATATACAGACAGACAGACAGATAGATGATAGATAGATAAATAGATAGATAGATAGATAGATAGATAGATAGATAGATAGATAGATAGATAGATAGATAGATAGATTATAAAAATATAATATACTGTTAAAAATATTAAAATATAATATACTTTTGCCATGCACTGGTAAAACGTATGTGTTTGCTTCAGAAAGACTACTATAGTTTATATAAACAAGCTGCTGGTTATCTATGGGGGCAGTCATTCAAGGCACAGATTACATAGAAGATAACAGATGCACTCTGCAGAATCCCATTGTATTATATTACAGAGTTAATCTATCTGCTGTGTGTCCTGTGCCTTTTCTCCTTTTCCTTCTTGAATGGCTGCCCCCATGGCGACACAGTAGCCTGTTTTTTTTTACCAGTGCAGGGCAACAGTGCATTACATTTGAATTACTTTGATTTGTTGGTGATTCTTTAAATCAAATCTCAGGAGTTAGATCTTGCAATGTTTACATCACAAGGTTATTGTTTTCTTTGTAAATCGGTTGGGATGCAGTCACCCTGGGAGTAATTGGGCAAGTGATTATTAGCATAATAGCATAGCGCAAGCCCTGTCTTCTACACCTGAGAAAAAAATAGGAATGAGAGAAAAAGCAGAGCATTTCTCAAACAATATCTATTTGCTGTGCAGTATGGCAGTGTCCAGCTTTGTACCAGGGACAAAAGGGATCAGAGCAGGTTCTGCAGCACAGAGGATCCAGAGTTCACAGCCAAGTTCTACCGCTTTCACGTTGAAAGGCATTTTAGTTACTTATTACACCACTCTGAAAAGGGCATTTATGTGAACTTCTGAGTTCTGAGACAATTGCTCGTTGGCTTCAAAGGCAGGGCCCCAAGCTCAATGTTTATTCCCGTTTACAGGTGAAGGAAGGTGTAGCTGTAAAACACAAGTTTTATTGCAGCCAGTAAAAACTAGGAGAACCAGGTCAGTAGCATTTCCCTATTTAAAAATGAAAACGCATACAATAGTCGTGCAGTTCATAGACTGTGGCCTATGAAATATAAGTGCAGTGTTGTGTGTTTGCTCATCAGTGTATTGTACAAGTTGTGGGCACTTGTGTGTCTTGATTGGTTGGAACAGGCAAGATGTTCACTGGCCTTTTGTCCCTGGCTGTTGACTCATGAGAGGAGCCTGCATAATGTCTTATTTACTCTGCTCAGAGACACATAAAGGAGAGGCCAAAGTGCTGCTTAATTGACCTTATGAATCACGTGCAGTTAAAAACCGTTCTAAAAGGCTTTGGCTCACACAGTTTGGAGCTATTTATGTTCTATACCTCCATTTCTCACCACTTTACATTATGTCCTGCACTCAGAGCTGCTCCCTGTCATTTATAGGGACACACTCAAACGGACTCCTTTTTATCTTTTGAAAACACATGGAGACATCTAGCGGTGAGTTACAGGTGTTGCGTGTGTAGTAATATTCTCCTGGACTATTTAACCACACTAGCACAAACACCCCAAAATGTTACAGAAATACGTTCTTTATCTAATTATTACCCTGTTGTATACGGTAAATGAATTATGTGCATGGGCTATTTTAACTGAGCGTATACTCTTTTCTCTTTTGTTTTCCAAATAGAATCCAGGCACTGACCATAAACATTTTACATATGTAATACTTCATTTTAGACAACGACATAACAGCATTTATTAATTCCAGCTAATACAAGTCACCAAAAATTCAACATGGCTTTGTGTTCTCTATAGAAATCATTGTAAAGTGTGGACTTTTTTTCTGTGCCAAAAAAAGGGAAACCACAGATTCATTGGATCCTTTCTACTACAGATTCATTGGATTCTCTCTAACTGCCACTCAGAAAGTTTAAATGGTTTAAAGTGGGTATGGCTTCATTCCTGGTACGTGAAATGAAGTGATGCTATCTAATAATTAATGCCAGATTGTATTTATATATAAATATATGCCACAGTGTTGGAAGCAAATGAGGGGAAGAGTCACCCGACTATTTTATTTTTTTAGCAATTAATGTTTATTTTATTACTTCAGATTTCGTAAATATAACCATTTTAACTACAGAGATATATTTATTTACATTTTCATTTCCCAGGTAAGTTCATTGCATGGGTATATTATAATTGTGATGCCACTACATATTTTGTGTTGAGTGTGTACCGTGGGTTACACTTGTATTTGTGAGCGAACGTGCATCCTTGTACAGACATATATATCCTCTTCAGCTGCTTATCTGCTTTTAGTTTGGGCTGAATAAAATGTAAAAAAAAATCAGCAAATCAAATGCTGTTTCTGTAAATACGAATTCCGTATGTTTTAACCCGTAAGGGCACTACGGAAATAATATTCGTCACTTGCAAAATAACTATATTAAATGGTTTGAAAAATGAACCTGCATTGTACCAGTCTGATGTGTGAACAGAGAGAATGATCCAGGGACCTGTTGATATTGCACTCAGATTACTAAAATACATTCATTTGTTAATTAATCTTTGGAAAGTGCAGTACCATATATATGTTTTCATTGTTTTAGGTATAGTTTAATCCCATATATTCCCGTGTCACCACAATATTTTGCTGCACTTTAATATCCAGGGAATGCTGCAAAACAGAAAGAATCGATGACTCTAATCTCTGAACGCTCATGTTTTAAATATCACAAGAAAATGATCTTGCTTTATCATGATGTAATCAAATGTGTAGTTAAGTTAAAACTTTAAAATGAAGTACACAAATTATAATTACATTTTACATTTCCGACATCATACTGAGATTTTGGATAAACATAGAGTCAGTTAACCCCTCGAAGATATTACACGTTCCCATTGTAGTTAAGGGTGCATTTAGAGAAGAATACTGGACTCAGGGGTATTAGGGTTTTATAATATTCCTCTGGGAGATTTCTATCAATTTCCTGTTAGTGAATAAAATATTTCTCCAAGGAAAATCAATTCAGACTCAAACTCTGTCTCGGAATCAATCTGAACTGATTTTCATTTAAGAAGAATCGTTAGAAGATAATAAATAAGTAAAAATCTGATACTTTTTAGTTTTTACTTTGTAAATGCTGACAATAATGTGGCTAGCGTGGATAATGTTTTATCTACAGGTATCAGTTTTTTCTACAGCTTAAACACAGTTATTTTTTATGATGTTTTATTCAAAATATCAAGTATTCCTATAAAATCTTTAATTATTTTTTAGATTTATCGTTTATTTCAGATCTTATTCCTAGAGAAGTATATGAAGATACAATAAATAAAGAGAAACAAATATCAAGTATTTCAGAAAAAAACAAATCTATAATGTTAGCTCCTCGACTAGAGTGTAGTGTTTTTTAAAAATCTTATCTTTCAACAGGATATTAGTTGGGGCAGAACAAGAACAAATACCATTTTATTTAAACATTGCAGCCCAATGCTGAATTACAAGCCAGGACTGACTGCATCGAATATCTCACTCAATAAATCTGAAAAATCCATTAAAAGTCTCATTGTGCGTATGAGAAATTCATACTTACTCGATCCTGCATCCTCTGCGCACTGGCGGATGGGTACAAGGAGACATCTGATATGCACAGGGGGCACTTGTGTGTGCAAAAGCTACTTTATACCAACATTTAGCATTCTTACTTGAATATATAGTCTGAGGCGCACAGTGGCATAATTTAATGTGGCGAAAGGTATTTGTACAGACCAACAAACTCATTTATATGTCGACAGATGTGATATATATATATATATATATATATATATATATATATATATATATATATATATATATATATATATATATATACATATATATTTATATATATATATATAATTATATATATATAATTATAAACAATGTGGGGGTTAGTACTTTTGCCACTGAGGAGGCCTAAATAATGTGCATATCCCATTGTTTGTTAGTTATATACTAAGACATAGTATCCGTCTATTTTCAAGACAGTTCAACCCAAATCTTATACTAGAGACTGACGGATACAGAGATAATCCTTTATTGTAGCAGACAAATTGTCCCTCACATGACACATTTACAGATTTATGCTATTACAATTCCCTGTATTATCTATTAACGTATCCAAGTGCAAACAGCTACAAAGAATACAGCTGCAAAGCAGAAAATAAGTGGAATTTTGGATGGAGGGCTGTAGAGTTCCAATAGCAAAGTGTGAGTTCGACTGGAAGCAAGTCTGATCCTACCTGCCATTTTTTTTGTGTTTCCTAAGCCTTTGTGACTATATTTTATTGGTTGTCGGGTGGAATATCCAGCAGACAGTTTGCAGGTTACAGTATAGCCTTTGGAATGAGATCCGGGGGCTCATGCTGCACAATTCTCTCGACTAAAGCGGTTTAAAACCTTTAAAAGCCTTTTCGTGCACCTTCCTACTGTTGCCTTTGGTGTGCAGCTGGTAAGGGCAGGTAATGTGGGACAAGCAAGGTGCACCAGGCACTTTAAATCATTCTAATACACTGGCTTGTAGGGCTCCTGAAATTGGGGGATGGAGGTTGCGTGCAAATGGAGCTTAAACGAAATTAAAGCAAAAAAAGGTAGAATGAGCCCCCCTTACAAAGAAGGGCAGTGGGTTGATTGCTGAGGGGGTTTAATTTCTTTTTTCATGTCACGTGGTAGAGGGGAACCAATACTGAGCTACTTGGCTCCTGCAAACAGATCTGTAAAATGACTCCCCCAGCAGGGCCCCCTCCCAAACTGAGCAGCACAGTTTGTATAAACGTCCCACAATGCTCGGAGCTGCTGGAGGGATAACAATTAGAGCGATGCCCAACACTGGCTGAAGGGAGGAATGTGCAAGGCTCTGAGCAAGCGCACCCAGTGGGAGATGGAAGGCTTGAGAGGAGGAGAGGGATCGTCCAGTAACCAGTGCAGGAATTTCCTCTCCAGCCCCTCGGTGTTTGGGAGCCCCTCGAGCAGGACGGTTCCGGGATTGGCCTATTCAGCAGCAGATCGCTCCGGCTCATCCCGGGCTGAGGCCACCAAAGAAGGTCCCACTTGCCCCGCTTCCACTGGCCCGTCCCTGGGCTACGGATACCATTTCGGCAACGGATACTACAGCTGTCGCATGTCTCATGGGGTCGGGCTACAGCAGAACCCCCTGAAACCCTCCAGCCATGCTTCCCTAGGGAGCTTTCCAGTGGAGAAATACATGGACGTGTCTGGCTTGGCTAGTACCAGTGTCCCCAGCAATGAGGTGTCTTCCAGGGCCAAGGAGGTGTCTTACTTTCAGGGCTACACCAACCCCTACCAGCATGTGCCTGGCTACTTGGATATGGTCTCCACCTTTAGCTCTGGAGAGCCCAGGCACGAGAGCTACCTCTCCATGGAAGGCTACCAGTCATGGACTCTGGCTAATGGCTGGAACGGGCAGGTTTATTGTGCTAAAGACCAGTCCCAAGCCCCACACTTCTGGAAGTCCTCCTTCCCAGGTATGGACATGGCTGCTGGGAGTTTGTGCAACTATTACTAGGGACTGAGCCCTGTCTAATCTCAGGCTGTGCGGCCAAACACACCTACCTGCAGGGTGAACCTACCCCTTCCACTAGCTAGAACACAACCACACACTCATACAATCACAACTCACACACTTACTGTATGCGCATAGTCACAAATACACATGCACATATACATTCTCCAACACAAGCACACGTCAACCCCGACATGCACACACACACCAATACATATGCACATATGCACACACATACATGCACACAATCCTGTACCTACAGACATAGACACTCGCACATACATATACAAACACACACAGATCTCCAAGGACACACACGCACATATTTGCACACATTCACAGACAAATATATTCTGGCACTTATACACTTAATATAGTCCCACACAGAAACACACTCACACGCCCCATATCCATAAACCCACATATAGACACATTTACACTCTCACACAGGAGAATACATATATATATATATATATATATATATATATATATATATATATATATATATATATATATATATATATATATATATATATATATATATTTACATATATCAAGTTATTTATGTTCTAATAGGCACTCACAAACAAAGTTCAGAAATACACACACGTTCACAATCATTCACACACAGATGCACAGACTAACACATACAGGCACAAATATATACACACGCCATACAATTATATACACACCAAATATAGACATTCTGATGCCCAAAACACGCAGACCCACATCACACACACACACGAAGAATAATGTGTGCCTGTACTGAAGCATATACAGCAAGTGTACTACATTGTGTGGAAAGAAGGCAATAAAAAAAGAAAGAAAGGCCAATAGATGGAGAAGAAGAAGAGAGATCAAGGGTAGAAATAATTTTTGCACTTTATATTAAAAAAGCGGCCACTTCTTTGTCTGATATATGTCCTCAATATTTTCTAGTGGGACACTAACATTTTTACAGACTATAAATTGTTGACCTTGTACACAGGTACACAAATATATACACAGGTACACAAATATACATTCACTAGGAGTTTATTAATACCACTTCAATGACAGTTTTCTGAATGTATTTCTGTTATATGCATGTGTATATTAGAAACTAAAGCAGGGGATTGCCATTGTACCATTCTCATAGAGAGATAGGACACCATTTAACTGCTCACTTGAGCAAGTTCTATTTCTTGTTTGCTGGTGGATAGGCCCTTCAATTCTATGATGTATGATGATGGGCCCTTGCTGGTAGAAGCTGATAGGAGAGCTGTGAGTGTGAGTGCAGTGCTGCCAGACGACACCATAGACAAGTCCAAGTTTATTGCCACATTGCTGATGTTGTTTTGTCCCCCCCTGCAGGAGATGTTGCGCTAAACCAGGCGGACATGTGTGTGTACAGGCGCGGCAGGAAGAAGAGGGTGCCCTACACCAAACTCCAACTGAAAGAACTGGAAAATGAATATGCAATGAACAAATTCATTAACAAGGACAAGAGGAGAAGGATATCTGCCACCACCAATCTTTCTGAGAGACAGGTCACTATCTGGTTCCAGAACAGAAGGGTCAAGGACAAGAAGATCGTGTCCAAACTAAAGGACACCATCTCCTGATTCATCGACCCCTTTTTTTTTTGGCCCAAGAGAAAACTTGAACTTTAAAAATAAAAAAAAAAAAACAAGTCTGTACCATTTGAGGCGCGCTCCTCTCCTGTGTTTCTGGGGCAGCCGACAGATCGCTCAGTGTGAACCCCAATTGCGCACAACCGTTCGATTGTTTTTCTCTCGCTGGTACTGAAATCTGTACAGATCCGAGATCGTAATCCTCTTAATCCTGCGCCTCTTCCCACCCGCCAGGGAACCTTTATTTGTCAGTAAAGGAGTTATTTGTAAATGCAGGGGAAACTGTCAAATAATCTCCAAGATTCTGTGTAGAACACGAGGCACCCTACATTTTATATTATTAAAAAACTGTCTCATGTCTCACCCTATTGACCCCCCCAAAAATCCTGATATAGGTCTTAGATGAAATTTTTAACTCCATGAAGTGATACAGGTAAAATACAGGGATCTTGCTCTTAATTGCATTTGTTTACAAATAACGGGAAAATTCGACGTTCTTGACCATTTGAATCGGCATTTCATCTGTTCTAGATGGATTTCGTTCAGATTCAAACATTGGGCACTGCCATAATAATATAAAATATTTTTGTATGGATTTATTGTCTATGGAGGAAAACATATTTATTATTGAAAAGCAGTATCTCTCCAGGTAGGAGCATTTAGAAGACTTTGAGCTCTGCAATGACCCTTTACCTCTGATGGTGAAGGCCACGTTGTCAAATTAAAATGAAAAAAAGAACTTTTAGTGTTACCTTTTTTCACGATTTCTACCATGGATAAAGTATAAGAGAATTAAGGCCCCTTCCCTCAAAAATAACTTTTCTGGGTTTTTTTCACTATTTTGCAAAGAAAAGGCTTGTACATTTTTTTAATTAAAATGTGGTTGTTTTTAAGGATCTGTTTTAAAGCACTTGTATTTTTGTATTGTTTAAATGAAAAAAAAAATAACTTTTTTGTTATAATGGTCTCTATATAAAAAAAAAAAACTCCTGGCGTTAATAAAAATGTATATGATTGTAATTGCTACATGTGTGTAGTGTGTATGGGCTGTGTGCCATGGGCTCTGGAATTCTTTTATACATCAGCAGAGTCAGGGACGCACAAGGCTTTGCATACGTTGCAGGACACTTTTTATTGGAGTGCAGCTCAGATAAAGTGCAGAAACGCAGACACACACAAATAACAGTGGCCAGCAAGTTTAATAATGGATGGTATGCTTATGTTGGTTTCTGTAGAGGGGAAAGAGCAGTTGTGAAGTTTGCTGAATTGACATTTCTCCTATGCTAGTGTGCAGGTGAAGAGAGGAAAGTACAGGCCTCAGGCTGGGGGAGAATCGAGAGAAGCAGGGAGGTTGGGGAAGCTCTAAACTATGTCCAGGCCTAGAGGCAGGTTTCTGGGGGGTGAGGCTAATTGTAGAAAAAGTTTATAAAAGCACCCTTACACGACTTTCTAGAAAAACCCACAAACACAGGCATAAATACACATATTTATTTATTTTCTCTTTATTTATTGTGTTTTTCTAACAAATACATATATTGTAGCTACATATAAGGAGTAGGATCTAACATTAACTATAAATCTAACAACAACAAAAAAAGAGGTAAAAAAGATTTTATTCCTCCCAGGGTAGTTACTACTAAACAAAGCCTAAATAACAATTTAGGCTTTATGTTTTGGCCAAAGTTATTATGCTTCCTGTGTTATTCTTTTCTCTCTCAGACCTTTGGCATTGCTTTTTCATATTCTAAGTTATTAGTTAAATACACCGATTTAAATAGGAACACACAGAAATGCACACACACTAACATACACAGAGAAATCATTACATAATTATATACAGAACTCAACAAATCTTACACAAACAAGACAAATGCACAGGCACAAGCAGCAGCAATAACACACCTATATACACAGTCACACACACAGCAAGACACAATCATTTACACACAATTATTGCATCAATGCTATAACTAATTATATCATATAAAAAGGGACATCCATTTTTCACATAGACACAGAACAATATACTCAAGCATACGATACACAGATACAAATACTCACAAATTGTAGCAGACATGCAACTCAAAGCACAGGCACAACAATATACAATCGCTTGGAAACATAGTCACACTTGTACCGTCAGAAGTTCATTCTACAGGAGGAAACCCAGGTGGATCACACAACTCAGAGACACGAATAAAGAATCTGATACACAAGCAGTCACACATACAAATACACCTGCCCAGCACAAAATATTCAAGGTAAAAGAGGGACCTCATGCACAACACTATAATGGTAAGAACAGACACACAGTTAGGCACAACACACCTTCACTAGCAAAGCAATAATATAAATAATATCAATAATAATATTGATACAGGTAAGGGACATACACGTGTTTCCCCAGACAGAAACAGAGAAGAGTTTATTGACCTACATAAAAATAACCCAGGCATAACTACACTAAGAGGGAAAAATAACATGCCAAGAAATGGGCAGCAGAAATTACAGGGACACCAATTTTATATTGAAAAACAATCAATTTGCAAGTAGTTATCATCTATATATCTGTACGTTATGTATCATTTATATATCTAATACCTATTATGTATTTTATTTTTATCTATTACCTATATCTATTAATGGGTATCTATATCTATACTATTTATCTATTTCCCTATTACTTTTCAATTTTTTTTAATATACTTATATATTGTATTCATAGGTTTATGTATATCTCAGCATCTTTTGAAATGCTTTTCTGCTTTTCATTCTGTTTACTTTTACACATGATGGCGGATACACTGAGCTGCTGATACCCCTTATCAACATACAGTTCATGGTCACAGTCAGCGAACAGTGCACTAAGTACCTAACCCTCAATTAGGGTAACACTGATTTTGCACAGATTCATATTAGGAATCATTTTACTATTTTTTCTTTTTTATTTGTAACTTTTTTATTTATTTTATGAATAGATAGTTATTATATTATATATATATATTATATATATATATATATATATATATTTTTTTATTTTCATTTTTTTTTTTTATGAATAGATAGTTACAACAATAACATTTGCATTGCTATAACAACAGAAAGTGCATGTAAAGCAATGCAATAATTGATACAAGCATAATTATAATTAACCAGTATGACAGTATAAGCTCTGTGTTTTGTTCACAACACTGTAACTTAATATACAATTTCTTATAAACTTAGAGTATATGAAAATATATAACATGAAATTCTCTCAGTCAAACAAGGGAGTATGGGGTTTTTCCAAGCTGACAGATCATTGCTTTGTCTCAAGCCCCCCCCCCACACACACACACACTAACACACACACACATACACTGACACACACACACACACACACACACACACTGACACACACACTCACTGACAACCCATTAAATGGACATTCCCGTAAGCCCCAGCCCCCTGCAGGGAAAGGATAATCACCATTCATTCCTTCCTGCCTGTCTTCATTGCCTTCTAATTGTAGTAACATTGTTCCAATTAAAGTATCTAGGACATACCTGATAAAGGTAACGCAATAAGGTCCCATCTCCACATGTTAACATATAATTACAGTATGCTCAGTAATACTTTCTCAGTACCTGCAATGCATTCCACTTTTAATAAGTGGAATAAGCGTGCCACCTACTGGCCATTGCAAGTAATGCAGACTTCCATAGTGCAGAGAATCCTTTATGCTCCATAAAGACTGGATTTCATCAAGTAAATACTTACAAAAAGAGGCATTTAATAGATGACATACAATTGCAAAAAAATTATACACTCGATTTATTATGCATTTGTTACATTAACCATTGTGTAATGTATATTCGTTTGAATAGTCAGTGTTGAAAACACATCGGATGCTGCATATTCTATAGTTGATATTGGCTTATGCTTATTCGTATTTACAAACATTTTAATTGTATCCAAGCCCCCCAAAAAATGGTTTGTGAAAAGATGGCCAAAACAAAAAGCCCCATTTTGGTGACCAACAGCTCACCAAACAGCACACAGTCCTCCCCCTTAAACAAAGCTATATATATATATATATATATACAATATAGAAATAAATGCGTAGGGATGGCAGGTCTGGGGACATAAGAAAAATGGAGAGGTCATTTCAGTTTTAATTTAATATAATGCTCCCAATTGGGGAACAATTTATTTTAATATAATTATAAGACTTAATGCCGAGAATCGGGGAAAAAAAAAAAAAAAATATATATATATATATATATATATATATATATATATATATATATATATATATATATATATATATATATATATACGAGAGAGGGGTTATGTCTATATTTGAAAAACAAAATACATAATTTTTACCCTAATTATTGTATTTTCCCAATACAGTAGTTCGTCTTTGTTAAAGCGTTAGAGAGAATGATAATATTACTCTGGTAATGTGCATGAGAGTTGTATAAATATAATAAAATAAAAGGCTGCGCAAAAGGGGGCGAAATGCTGATGCAACGTTTCCTAAATTTTATAAACAATCTTTTTTTACTTCATATATGAAGCACTGATACGTATTTGGCTCTTTTTCCCTCCTATCGTTTATACCTTGTTAAAGATATACATTTTCATTTTGTATTGAAATTCGTTTTCATTAGACAAAAGCTCATATAAGCACTGGTGTAGGGACTACAGAGACACAAATAAACTGCATATGTGTATATAATTATTAATATAATAGTGTTTGTAATAAAACTACCTTTTGGTTCTGTTCTGTATGATAAATCTGTGTTCTGGGATGGGAACTTGATGCAAAATAAACAAAGCTGGGCTTCTCATTTGAGATTTGAACACACAATGGGTGCAAAGAAAGAATGCTGTAGTTTTATATACTCGTGTCTTGTGGGATCATTTGTTGAACTAGTGATAAATGCTTGTTGAAAACTAACCATCGAATCGGTGGGTTTTGCATAGAATGACACTGGGTGTAGTTAGCACATACATTTAATTTTAGCGACAATAGCGATGGAAATGTGATATGAGGAATAATGTTCTCAGATTGCAGACCCTGACATAAACCCCCAGAAACAAACAAGGGATATTTTACAAGTCAGTTGTGTATGGCAGGCACCCAGCTTGGCCAGAGCACAACTGTTTCTTATGAAAGCATAAAGCGTTAGCAAATTTCTCCATATAGAATGTGTACCGAGACTGATGTGATGCAGGCTGCTCTCACTTGTACAAACACAGTTAGAATCCCTTCCCCACAGCCCATTCCCAGTCTCCTTTTACTCCCTAACTGCTTCCTGAGCATTTTATTGACCAACAAACATTTGGTTGAATTGTGCATACCATCTCTTGGTGGCCTAATTGCCTAGCTAGTCCCAAAGGCAAGGGGGCAACCTCAGAAATGTCTTTTCCTTTCCAATTTTCTATGTCTATATATTATATTTATTATTATACAGAAATAGATGTCACAGCAGCAGCAGCAGCAACAGAATGGGCACCTGGAAATATAAAAAAAGTCTTCCCCTCTGTATTGGAATCTAGAGCACATATATATATATATATTTATAGAGACACACACATTTATATATAATGCTGATATCCCCACATGAAACAAGCTTGTATTCGTGTCTGAACGAATAAATTAAACCCATGGCTTCTGCCAGTGATTTCCCAAACCTGCTGTCCTTGCTTTAAGGAAGAAATCTTCCAAAGGAGCCCCAGTTTAAGAGAAGGGAGGGTTGTGAGTGGGGCACTGGGGCTGCAGTAGGTGCAGACGAAGAATTAGAAAAAGATTCCTCAGTGAATGTGGAAGAGACAAGAGAGAGGGAGAAGGTTCCTTCCTCCCTTTGTATTCAGCCCAGTGAGTGTGAAAACGCCAGGAATTCCGTCCACTTGAACGTGACTGGGCAGCAGCCATCCTGGGATTGTGGCGTTGGCCCTTGAATGAGGACAGACTGTAAAGCCATCAGCAGATCTGCTCAGAGGGGGATGGATGGGGCAGCTGGAATGGTCTTCACATGTGACAGACAAATGCCCTTATAGATACAGTGCTCTGTGCCTATAGGATCCTGGTCTTCCTTACCTAGTCTGCTCTGAGCTGTCTGTCTACCCCCAATAAATACATAAATAAGCAAATAAATAAATACAGCACCATCCCACCCCTCCAGTCACTGATGTCTATTATACTGTCTAATGGCCCCATCACACACATTATTAGACTTATTTAACACAATTGCTTTGTGTGTGACTGTTTCTTGCTCTTAATAGGAACAGACAGCAACACAAAGACACATAGACGTAGATAGACATATGAACGGCAGATTAGATAGAGACTGAATTATTTTCTGTACTCTACGTTGATCTAACCATAAAAGCAGCTTATTTCCAACATATAATTAGACAAACTTCTAACTTTAGCTAAAGTTCAGATACAAGTCTGGAGATTGTGCGAATTAAAAGCAAGTACATTCATGTGCTCGAATCTGAGATCCAAACCATGAATCATTTACATTGCTGTCTCTAAATACAATTCCGTGGAAATAGAAAATGGTGCATTTAACATATATAATAGCAGGCTTCCCTTGTATCGACAGATAATAGATAGACAGACAGACAGAAAGATAGATAGATAGATAGATAGATAGATAGATAGATAGATAGATAGATAGATAGATAGATAGATAGATAGATAGATAATAGATAGAGAGATAGAGAGAGAGAGAGAGAGAGAGAGAGAGAGAGAGAGAGAGAGATACTAGGGTTTTTGTGTAAACAATGGAATCTACAGAATGGTAATTGCTTTCCCTATGGCCATAAATAGACCAAAATGGGCTTTTGTTATTCAGTGACTGTGAACTGGCCAAACAACCATTTTGAAGCCTGAGAATTCTGTATACAGCACTCAGCAGTAAATAGCAGGTCCTTGATACTTTTAGCTGAAGTCGCATTTCTACTCAACATTTTCTGCATTCACATCTCCATCCGCTTTATGTTCCACATCATGAGAATCACATTTTTTGGGGTTTAAGCAACGGTATAAATACAATTATAAATCCTTTTTTTTTTTCGGCAGTATTTTCGGGACACTCTCGACTCCCCAAATGTTATATAACTGCAACCTAGATGTCTGTAGCAAATCTAAGGCAACCAGACACTTACACCAAATAATTCGCCTTCCCACCAAGTTCTAATCGGTGAGAAGGGAATAATGGCTCCTGAACCACTGGCAACTTCTAATTACTAAATACGAAAATCCCCTGTTCTGTCATCAACATTGTAAGATTAATTATTGGGGGTTTTAAAGCAGTTGCAGCTACTGGTCTGGGCGTTTCCCCAGTGACTGACTCTGCTGCTTAGGGAACCGTGGAAATGATTTTAAGTAAAGTGCAAAGGAAATCTGGGTATGGGGCTTAAATACTTCAAACCAAAAAAAAATAATATTTACATTTCCAAACAGATATTATGGCAATTGCTAAAATTGCTGTTATTAAATTATATTTCTAGACTGCCTGAATTTACCAGACATCTGTATCCATATTTATTTATTTGTTGTCATAAGTGAATACTAAGCAGGCCGTAATGATGTCAAATTTACTTTTTTTTATATCAATATCGTATTACGAAGAATAATATCACAATATTGGACACTATGTACACCATATTAGAAGCCTACATGGACAAAATTACATTTCCAAAATAAATGTAAAAACCATAACATGAGAAATGCTTTTCCTTTAAATGGCGTGTTAGCTGAGAGATGGACTGCTATGCATTATTTACTTTAGCAGGGGATAGCCATGTATTATTATTATTATTATTATTATTAATAATAATAATAATAATAATAATAATAATAATAATAATAATAATAATAATACCAGAAAATCATTTTATATTCTTAATTGATGACAGAGAAATATATTCCTGTAAAGTTAAAATATATTAAAGGGGTGAAACTGGTATTTACTCTAAATGTACATTGCTCAAGTGCCCTACGCGGAACATATATAGAGTGGTGTGTTTTGTATGTAGTAATAAATAAATATATAGATATATACCAGTACAATCTGGTATAAAACATTTTTAAAAGTAAGAAGGTTCATATAAAGGGAATCCATACCTTGCAAGATTAAACTACAGAACAAAATGACAAACGGGCAGACAGATGAAATAGTCATAGACACACAGACACAATAGACATTGATGAAATAGTCATGATTATATGGTTGTGGTGTAATACAGTGTGTGTGTGTGTGTGTGTGTGTGTGTGTGTGTGTGTGTGTGTGTGTGTGTGTGTGTGTGCCTGATGATAGATGATAAATAGACGATAGATGATAGACAGAAGGACAGATAGATAAACAAGTATACAGAATAGCAGGGCTGATATGCTGAACGAGACAAAAACAAATACAAGGACACGATAGACGAAAACAAATATCCACAGATTATCTGTACGAATAGATAACTTGCTAGATATAGTCAGATAAGATGATGAATAAACATACAAATATAGGCAAATAGATTATGAAAAAGACATTCAGATACTGTAGATAGACCTAGAGACAAACTATTGATATTTAGACAGAAAGGTGATGTATAGGCTAATATATTTGGATGAGACCAAATGGATATTACACACCAAAAACATTCCATTACAACTCTGAGACTACGTGTCTGAATATGTATGTGTGTGTGTGTGTGTATATATTTGTGTGTGTATATGTGTGTGTATATATTTGTGTGTGTATATTTGTGTGTATATTTATGCGTGTATATGTGTGTGTGTATATTTGTGTGTATATTTATGCGTGTATGTGTGTGTGTGTATTTGTGTGCATCTGCCTGGTTTCTTCTGTGTAAATGTACAAGTTTGTTTATAATGAGCTATACTCATTCTGAATAAATAGTAATGAGTACGGATACACGGTACATATAGATAGATGTAGGACTGAAAGGCATTTGGTGTGACATTGGTAGGTAGACACAGAGGTAGATCTAAATAGAATATATATATATATGTGTAGTAAAAAGCGAATCTATATCTTACTGTATGGATTGCTAGACTGAAAGGTAGAGATATAATGACAGATAGATAGATAATTAGATAATAGAAATATAGATAGATAGAGACGAGTTGGTCAGTTAAAATATATAGAGATAGATAGATAGATAGATAGATAGATAGATAGATAGATAGATAGATAGATAGATAGATAGATAGATAGATAGATAGATATGCTGAGAGAGGAATGGGGGTAATAAGGATTCCAAGCTCCCCAAGAGGAAGAAAAGAGAGACAGAGAGACAGAGAGAGCAGACAGCTCACGTATCTTAGCACCTTGAGGCAGGCGAGCAAATGGCACAGAGAGTGCAGCTGCGAGCTGATAAAGCACACACATACTCACACACACACACACACACACACACACACACACACACACACACACACATATGTTGAAATGGTACAAGCAGTGCAGTAGCAGCTAAACAAGCACAAAATGCCCACATTGTGAGGCAGAAGGGGGACGCTTTCTTGCAGAACTGTGATGGCAATAAATGAAATGACTCACAATCTCTTCCCCAGTCAGGTTTTACGAGAGCTGCCAGACAGCGTCTGTTCACGTTCCGCAGATACTAGGGGCGCCATAACAAAGTTAAGGTCAAGTTAGTGTCTTATCTTGGGTGGTGGAAACTAGAGTCCGGCAGATTCTTTATATTCCCACGCAAAACCTCTGTGTTTTGATTTCACATACATGTATCATGGGACTGCCATGCACCGTGTGAGCTGAAGGAAATGTCCTTGGGATTCATACACTTGTTCATTGGGAGCATGACTGCACAGGTCGCAAGGCATCCAATGGTAAAGTATATTTTCTCCATTCGCTGAGTGAAGATATTGTAGTGAGAGCCAGACATGCATTTGTATCTGGCCGCTTTCCAGCTAGATCTGCATAGATACATATATATATAATTCATCTCCTGCTAATGATTTAGGGTGTTTGGGCCATGGCCTGGTGTAGCTGAATTATCCAGCTCTTTGTGCCATAAATGAGAGGAGAGGGGGCACTTGCATATGTACAACTGCCATTGCAAACTGCCATCTCTCTGTGTCGCCATCTTGCCTGCGAGTCTGAGCCTCAAATGTGCTGCTGCCTGTGGACAGAGAACTTCTGTTTGGCACTGGATTTTATGCTTCATGTTTGTTTTCATGAATATATGTTATCCTCCCCTAAAGCTGAAGGAATGCAAATATCAATATATCAATATTTTACACGTATTTAACACTATACACGTATTATTTAACATGCAGGACAGGAAACAGGACTTATAGTATTAAATATAGGAAGTGATCATTTGCAGTTTATTAGGGGTAGTGTGACAATCCACTGGCATGTAGAAAAATAACTATAGTCTTTATATATACATATCTATATCTATATATATATCTATATCTATATCTATATATATATATATATATATATATGTATAGATATCTATATATAGATATATATATATATAGATATATATATATATATATATATATATATAGATATAGATATATATATATATATATCCTAGCTATGTCTGTCCCTCGCTCTGCATATAGTAAACAGCATACATTTTATTTCAACTCAATATATTTTGTATTTCATTTGATGGTGTAATGTAAAAGAAAAAAGTAGAAATTCCAGTGCAGTCTGTTAGTTCGAAGGCAAAATATTCTGTTGAATAGTAGTCATATTTACCAAGTGCAATGGAAAGATTCCGTTGACAATAAATGGTGTTTGCGATTTTGGCTCTATAAGTGCACGAAGCAATAAGAGCAATATATGCATATGTAAAACTTGCTCTTATATGTTGTACAATGTTTAGAAATCGCAGAGAAACATATCCTTACATTAGGATGGCTGTTGCTCGAGTGTGCTGCGTTTTTGTCAATTTCAAGAAACGTATGAAGTATTTTATTTGTGTTTTAAAAGGCGATACAGAACGGAATAGAATGGCAGTCTAGAGCTCAGCCACTTTGCTCGCTCGATTCTGGCTTGGTTTTAAAACTAGACTTTAATGTAATCGATTTATAAATATATATATAAATTCACAAATATTTATATATATTCATATATGTAAACACACACACACACATATATCTATATATATTTATATATATATATATATATATATATATATATATATATATATATATATATATATATATACACACACATACATCATATATACACCAACAGGATATATATATATATATATACACACACACACATATATATGATTAGCTATAGATTTATATATTGCCCAAAAGCCTCTTGAGGGAGATTGCTGTATCCTGATGCAGTTTTCTTGTAATTGTTTTATTGCTGGAGGAAAGTCTCAAAAGGTCCAGGAAATAACACTCTTGCTCATTTAATTGTCTGTAGAGAGTTATCCAGAGTATAATCGAGTTCCTGCTCTCCTTTCCTGCAGATTTTATGTTTATTCTAAATGTTTTCTCCTGCGTTTGATAGTTTATATAATCTACTAGGCTAAGCTAGGATAGATGGATAGATAGATAGATAGATAGATAGATAGATAGATAGATAGATAGATAGATAGATAGATAGATAGATAGATAGATAGATAATCGATAGATAGAGAGATAGATAGATAGATAGATAGATAGATAGATAGATAGATAGATAGATAATAGATAGAGAGATAGATAGATAGATAGATAGATAGATAGATAGATAGATAGATAGATAGATAGATAGATAGATAATCGATAGATAGAGAGATAGATAGATAGATAGATAGATAGATAGATAGATAGATAGATAGATAGATAGATAGATAGATAATAGATAGAGAGATAGATAGATAGATAGATAGATAGATAGATAGATAGATAGATAGATAGATAGATAGATAGATAGATAGATAGATAGATAGATAGAGAGAGATAGATAGATAGATAGATAGATAGATAGATAGATAGATAGATAGATCTCTGTGCCGCTAGATTGTAACAAACGTAAAGAACAGAGTGTGGATTTATAGTTTTAAAAGCTGCTAGCCCTGTGGGAACCTGTACAGGGTACTATTATGGGTTATCCTAGTCTTATAGCTGGCATAACATTATTAATATAGATTATATGTGGAGAATGCCCCTGCTTTATCGTGATGTCTGTTCCATTGCTTGAGATTTGCTGTTGTCATTCTCGGTGCCCTGGGCACTTATATTGAAAAGGGCGCCTAGAAAGTCGGTATCGCTCCAAAGTTTTACAGATCTGTCCAGATCTTGCTATGTATATGTGCCCATATGTGCCCGGGGTGTGTGCTGCAGCTCAGTGCCAAATGATGCAACGTCCCCTATCGCCAGCTCTGCTGCCCTGACCCACTATCCTCATGCCTATAGTAATGGCCATATATCCGACACTCCCCTACACTACATACTGCACCCTAATATCAAGCTGCTACCAGCCTACCACCGGTTGTAAGCTGCATTTTCTCCTATTGTGGTCTTATAGATTGGGGTGTTTTTAATACCTAAAAGTCGGTGTTTTAGACCTAAATGTTTGGGGGTACCGCACCCCAATAATGCAGATTTGTTTTCCCAGAGGCTGCCCCCCCCCCTTGCAGAGCTGCCCCAATGCCCAGTTTCATTGATTGTTATGATTTGTATGGAGATTTCAGAGAGCATTCCATCTGTAGGCTGAGACGGTGTGTTTGTGTGTGACTGGGGGAAGCTGCTTGTTTCTATATAAAGAAATCTTCTCAGATTTGCTGTAGCTCCAGCATCTGGGGGGAAGAGAGAGAGAGAGAGAGAGAGAGAGAGAGAGAGAGAGAGAGAGAGAGAGAGAGAGAGAGAGAGAGAGAGAGAGAGAGAGAGGGTGATGCCCCCCACCACCCCGGGTGCTGCTGGAGGGAGCCTGTGTGCTGATGATCCTCATCCTGCTGGGATCCTCTAGATATAAGAACCTTCCACCCGGGATCACGTGACATAATTACCACTAGAATCAATCAAGATGAATTGCACGTCAGCACACGTTCAGGGTTTTTTCTTGGTTGATGCTGTCCAAGCTCTCTTGAGCAATAGATGGATCTTGTTCAATGCAGTGAAATCTCCTTGTTGCTTTCCATCGCAAAAAGGGAGACATGACTGAGTTTGAGAATTGCAGCAACAGTGCGTCCAATATGTATCTGCCTGGCTGTGCCTACTATGTGTCTCCCTCGGATTTCTCCAGCAAGTCCTCGTTCTTCTCCCAGTCTTCCTCCTGCCCAATGACTCTTTCCTATTCCTCCAATTTAACTCATGTGCAGCCAGTCAGGGAGGTGGCATTCAGGGAGTATGGCTTGGAGCGCACAAAGTGGCAGTACAGGGGCACCTACCCCTCCTATTACCCCAGTGAGGAGGTGATGCACAGAGACCTCATCCAACCCACCAACAGGAGATCCGACATGCTCTTCAAATCCGACTCGGTCTGCAACCACCATGGAGCCCCAAGCAGCCAGTCCAACTTCTACAACTCGGTGGGCAGGAATGGCATCCTTCCTCAGGGCTTTGACCAGTTTTATGACACAACCCAGAACCCTGGCTACCAGCAGGGCATGGACGAGCAGCCTGCTAAATCTGACCCCAAAGCCACCAGCCCCACCACTAAAGCCCCTTCCACCCAGGACAAGAAGGTGACGAACGACACCAGCCCCGGGACCCCTTCTGTGGAGGCAGAGAAGAGCAACAGTTCAGGTAGGCACCAACTGGGGGCAAGAGCACAAGGCCAGTACTTTGGCAGCCTGCGTTTTATGTGTGATTTTATAAGCATTCAACCCTGTTTATATATCCTATAAGGTTTCCTTTACCGCTGTAAATCCGCGTTTACGACAGGGAACTAATTTAAAAAGAAGATGGTCTTTTGTTTGAACATTTTCTTCACCTCAAGGAAAACCTTCTTTTGTAAATTCATCACACAGACATTCATGCAAATGTACCCCAATAACGTATTTTTGCTTACACCCTGGCACATATAAAATATATGTGTATATATATATATATATATATATGTGTGTGTGTGTGTGTGTGTGTGTGTGTGTGTGTGTGTGTGTGTGTGTGTGTGTGTGTGTGTGGGTGTGTGTGTCTCTGTGTATATACATATAATTGTATTTATAGAAATATATATATCGTTTGCGTAAACACAATGCAACTAGATATTTGTGCGTGTACATATAAATATACAGAAATACAGTTATTTATGTAGTAGCGTATATGTATGTGTGTATTATATATATACACACACACACACACACACACATATATATATATATATATATATATATATATAATAAAATAGCTACTCTGTGCATGAATATACATTTATATATTTACATACGTAAATATCTATGATATACAAACAGTAAAATATATGTTTGTCTTAGGTACACATGAATGTGTATATATATATATATATATATATATATATATATATATATATATATATATATATATATATATATATATATATATATATTGATTTTTTTTTTATATTGATTTGTTTTTTGGCAGCTTCCCAGAGACTTAGGAAAAAGAGGTGTCCATACAGCAAGTATCAAATCCGGGAGTTGGAGAGGGAATTTTTTTTTAATGTTTATATCAATAAGGAAAAAAGGTTACAGTTGTCCAGGATGCTGAACCTCACTGACCGCCAAGTGAAAATCTGGTTTCAGAACCGAAGAATGAAAGAAAAGAAACTTAACAGGGATCGACTTCAGTATTTTACTGGGAACCCCCTCTTTTAAGGTGCTGTCTGGCAGATGGACCCCGTGACTGCTAGACTGCTGCCTACACTTCTTGTAGATCCCACGGTTGCATTTTAATTGGACCTTGCAATATTCATCTGATGGAATTCAAATTCTTTGGAGGATGCCTTCTTGGTAAGGAAAGGATATTGAAAACGTCACTTACTGAATGCCAGCCAATGGTGTGTTTTTATCTGAATCTATATCTCTGCTTATTCAATAGTAAACTGACTGCAAGCTTCTAGGTTGTCTTACAGATACATTGACTGAAAAACAGCTATTAAATATGAATGCAATTAATTTAATATATATATATATATATATATATATATATATATATATATATATACTTATGCACGAAATATGTTCTCTTGTGGAAAATTGTTTATGGTTACAATGTTGTTATCATGAAAAAAATGCATGAATTCCAAAGGGTCGCTGAATATGTGCCAGACATTTATTCCATTATATAACCCCCATATGTATATATTTATTAAATTTTCAATGTCATTTTTTTAACAACATGAACACGTTTTTATATGCTTTTTTTTCAAGTTTGATCTCGTTAGTCTACTCACAAAGAGCTGTTCATTTAGTAAGAAAGAGTGACATAATTGAACCTGGCAGCAAACATCATGTCTATGTGCTAAGGTAATTGGAAATATTGAAGCTATAAGCCAAACTTAGGAGGTGAGGTGTTTTCTACTGACTGCAGAGAACGCTGGACCTGAATTTGTTTTGTAATGTTTTTTTTAATGCATGCAAGAGGAAAGGGTGACATTTGGTGTTTTTAGTATTCTAGGTTTCAAGCCAGAGATTTGAGAAGGGACCAAACATTGAATTCTATTTATTTTGCAGACTGGGGAATTTGGTTGAACATTTTGCTTTATGCTTTGACCTACAGGGCTGTTTAGAAAACCTTGAACTGTCTAGACAACACAATAAAAGTATGGCTTCCAAGCAGGATAATTGCCTTATATTATACACCTTCTGCTAGGCTATGGGACATTTCCGCACAGTGCAATAAATGGACAAGTAAAGAATGGGGGCTGGTTTCTTCAATGGAACTTGGTGGGCGTTATTTCACTGGCATGAAGTAAACTTAGACAACGGCTCAGAAACAGAGCCACCAAAGGGATTTGAGAACAAAGGGTGGGGGGGGGATAAAAAAAATATATTGTTTAGAGAAGAAAAAAACAAAATTTTGCTTCAATTTAGACAAAAACCCCGAAGCGTTTGCCTTTGAACTTCCGAAATGTCAAGGTCATCACCCTTCACCTTGCAGAATAATTAAATGCCTTAAGGCCCTCTTATTATTTTACTTTTCTGCCACCCACACGTATGCATTAAAATAGCTTAACCTAGAGGCTTAAATTCGATTTTGTAGCCAAATAGTGAGAAAGATAGAAGGGGCAATCCGTTGAATAAAAGTCCTATTTCTATTCGTTCTGAATTCTAATTGTTTCCAATGGCATGTTTGGCTCTTTTTTAGAAATGAAACTAATTATATTTGCTATTAAAATGTCAATGAAAGAGAACAGAACTAATTTGAGCCCCTTAGTCCTCTGACCAACATTTAGCAGAAGAAACAGGTATCACTACTTTGTAGATGAGGGGACTGAGAAGGTACCAATGTGCTTCTCAACTCTGCTGCTAGTCAATAAATGTAGTCATGACCTTTAATGGAATGGTCAATAGTAACAACAAATTAATGATAAGATCATTAAACATTTGTGCAAATTGTAACCGGTAAACGAAACAGGTGTATAAACGGCCTTCCCTATAATATCAAAATCACAAAGCACTGGTTTATATATCCAGTATGAGTGTAGATTTCTTAAAAATACACCAAGTAGGAAAAAAAATGTATCTTCTTTGGATTTTAACACAAATGCAAAACAGCACATTTAAATGTGCTTTTTTCGCGAATGTCCACAAGAGGGCGACTTGTACTGGCAATGGCTGCTTTGTGAGCGTTTTTAGCCAATAAATTACAAAATCAAGTCACATAAGGATTCTAGATTTTTCTTCGGTGCAGCAGTTCTGAAATATTGCCCGAGTTATACCTGTACAAGTACCTATAGTGACCGCAATCCCTTTCATGTAACCCAAATGCAGCAGGACATGATCGTTGGTCGCAATTACACATGGAACATTTCCACCCTTTTCAAACCCAGTTGTGAATGTAACTAAATGACTAAAGGGACAGGAGACTTGTGCACATTTGTGCACATTTGTAGAGTTAAAGGGATGCAGTTTTAATGGGCGCAATCTCGTGCTAAGGTATTTATGGCTATATATGCAGTACAGGCCATAAAGATCTAAAGGCAACACTCAGAAATGATCTGTCCTGTCTCTCGCCCTAAATTCTTCCCTAAGGGCAATCGCCAAAGGCTTTCGCCTTAACTGAAGTTAAATTTAAACATTTTTAAACAGAAATTCAACTGTGCAGGAAGCCCATCACTTCAGGGGAAAAGTGATTCTTTATTCTATATTTCCTTAAAATAAAGGCATTTCTTTACTAAGATGTTAAAAGCACATTTTGCTACAAATTAGGGATGAGTCGGTGGAAGCTATTTTACTTTCACCCAGACCATAGATCTATATAAATAGAAAAATAAGTCAAAATGCAAAGTCTAGTATGTTATTCTTAGCTCTAAATAAAAAAGGGTGTCTGAACAGTGTATCATGTAGCTGTAACAAATGTTCATTTATAAATATATTTGTTACTGACTCAATGAAACCATCTTCATGTAAAGTACAATCAGTTTCGGTCGATTAAGGAAAATAATGTGAATGGAAAATACAACAAAAATAAATGTCAGAGAATATTCGAATTTAGTACCGGCCATTAAATATCTATTTCTAATCATATAGATAATACCTTTGCACTGAACACTACTGTGGTGCTAAGAGATACAGGTTAGTCAGTTACTATATATTTATATATATTATTGGATTTTTTAATATCACATTAGTAGATAAAACACCTGATATAGCGCCTTCTCTGTATGAAGACAGTTATGTCCTTTCCAGTAATACTGACTAAATCAATTTTAAAAAACAAATCCAAAAGTTAGATATTTATTTGCTAGTTAAACAATAATCTCATAGCACGCATGTATTGGTAGTTATAGATGTTTTGCACCAAACTGATCATTTATAAATATGTGTGTGTCATTGTGTGTATATTCCACACATACACTCACTCACGCCACGAATTTCTATATGCTGTGTACACGTATTTTTGTTGTATTTAGGATATATCTATATATTGTGTTAGTGTATGTACATGAACTCTTGCACAGACATAAGCACAGAACCCACTTAACAGTCTGCAGATGCCATCTGTTCCCTTCCTGCATGTGAGCGAATCCCCAAAGCAACACGGTTTTTGTATGTGGGATTTTTACAGAATATTGTCTAATTCTGTTTCACAGCGAATTTTTTATTTCCCTAAGAACTTTATGATCATTTCCATGTTGTGGAGTGGATCCCTTCTCAAAACCACATCTATAATTGTTCTAATTCCATTTTAGAATGGGCAAATGTGAGCTAAATATCATGCAAGGTCCCATCCAAGAGCCACGGATTGTGTTGGTGTTTTTGGTTCGAATTATTTTGTAATAATGGAGGAATTAAGAGATTGGTACCAGGTACTGTGGGTCTCCCCCAGTGAAATATCAAAGTGCTTGTTTGAGTGTGTCTGTTGGGACAAACGAGTAGACATGTTTCCAAGCATTTTGTAAACTAATGAACTGAGACTATTGTGTCATATAAAATAAATACAGCTTTCAAATGAAACCTATGATGTTTTGTAATTAAATGAAGGCTATGAAACAATATCATGTGTTAATATTAATGAGCGTGTACCCCTGACAATAGACATTTAGTTAAATTAAAATTGAGTGCCTAGAATGATCATGTCTAAGGAAGAATCGTATCTTTAAATGTCCCCATTAATTCACAATTTGCTTTTTTTACCATTAGATGCTCATGATAAACTTGTATGTTTGGATCCCTCAACTTTTGTTGTTGTTGTTGTTAATAAGCATCGCTTTAAAAGCGCGTTTGTTTAGCAGCCAAACTCAGTCCTTTGCTATTAGGGGTAGTAAAAGGCAGTTGCTGTTAACCTGACAATGATTTTGTATTTGAACAGCTGCGAGAGGCTTTCATTTTATCAAAGGTCTGTCTCATTGCCACAGAACCAGACATTTTATTGTTTTTACTGCATAGGAAATAAAATCCCTGCGAATGGGGGTCTTAAAAGGAAAGAGCCCTGGAATTTGTAAAAATCCTGAACTGTTCCTAAAGACACTCACAGGGGCGTGAGTTAAACAGAAAGGAAAAGAAATAACAACTTTCTTTAATTAACCATTTCAAATGCTTTCAATTCTTCCTATTAAAGAATGGGGACCTGTTTTCTGCTGATCTGTTCTCCTTATCAGCAGTGGAAGGTGTGCTTGACTAATTTCAACTTTTGAATTAAAGAAAGGTTTTATTTTATTTACCAGACTTCAGTAAATAAATGTTTGGTGGAGTTGTTGGTGCAGAGGTCCCTGGGAACCTCATATTTGGATTAGGAGTTTACTACAGGGTCATTTGTGCTAAAAAAAATAAATAAAAAAAAATACCCTTTTTTGGTGGCAGTAAAGTATAAAAAATCAATGGGGTGATTTTCAATAATTCATATTGCAAATGCCATTATGCAAAGTTTTCACCTATTAATCTTCCCATTTACTAAGTTTCGATTGATCTGCTCGTAAAAAGAGGTGCCCGTGTGTGGCAAGAGAGCGTTATAACTCTTTAGAAATCATCAGAAGCTAGAAATGGACCAAGTATTTCAAGAATGTAGATGGGAATGGTATTGATCGCCCCTGATTCTTCTTAATATGTATTAATAAATTCCGCCACCTTTGCGACTCCAGCTTGTCAGGAATGAATGCTTTTACCAAATCCATAAAAGGAAAACACATCTGTCTTGGCATTATTATAATGACACGTTCAAATTCCTCTTATGCTTATCCTGCTGTGAAGGGGGTTGTGGGTGTAAAAAGGTGTATGGTAACATTGCATAGTGGTCCCATGGATCTGCATTGGAAGGGACCTGCTTCACCAACTTTCTGCCTTATATTTTACTGCCTGTCCACAAGCCCTGGAGTTCCTGGCAAGGCATGAAGTCACTGGGGTATTTCATTAACATAAAACACTGAACAGAGAGGTTTGATATTGCTTTATTGGGGGCGAGTATTTAAAAGCTGTCATAGGTCTGTGTTGCATTGTCACCAGGTTTTTTTTTTTTTTCCTTTGCCAAACAGTAGCCCAGATCTGTCAGTGGATCGGTGGAAAAGCAATAATCTTGTTGGTATTTTAAAAAAAATAATGTGTCCTTAAATCAGCGCAGTGCGCCAGGATGGCTGAGAAGCAGCGCTCGGTCGCACTTTCGCTCTGACATCGCAGGTGTCGCTGTTGACCGCGGTTTGAGCGCAGCCCAGGCTGGCCGAGCACCACGTGACTCGCAGGGAGGCAGCAGCTCAAGGCCATTTTCAAATCTCATTGGCTCGCTTGTCATGTGGTTGTGCAGAGGCTTCACAATTACACAGGGAATGTTTTGCTAGAGATGTCAGCCTACAAAGGACACAATCCCTCTTCTCCTAATTCCTCCCCAAAATGTCCTTTCCCAACAGCTCTCCTGCTGCAAATACTTTTTTAGTAGATTCCTTGATCAGTGCCTGTAGAAGTGACAGTTTCTATTCTAACAGCGCCAGCATGTACATGCCACCCAGCACAGAGATTGGCACTTATGGCATGCAAACCTGTGGACTGCTACCCTCTCTGGCAAAAAGAGAAGTCAATCACCAAAACATGGGCATGAATGTGCATCCCTATATACCTCAAGTAGACTCTTGGACTGATCCGAGCAGGTCCTGTAGGATAGAACAACCTGTTACACAGCATCTCCCTACTTGCTCCTTTCCCACCAACATTAAGGAGGAGACCAACTGCTGCATGTATTCTGATAAGAGATCCAAAGTGATTTCTGCAGAGGGCCCATCATACCAGAGGCTGCTGCCTGACAACTGTCCTGTGGAGAACTCAGAGGTGCCAGTCCCAGGATATTTCAGGCTGAGCCAGAGCTACGCCACCGGGAAACCCCAAGAGTACAATAATAACCCAGAAAGCAGCTCATCCCTAATGTTACAGCTCAACCCTCGCTCCAGCTCCAAACAGCAGATCCCTCCTCAACTTCACATGGACAAGAAAATGAATGAGAATCCGGCCAGCCAAGACTCAGGCAAAGTCCCATCTGGGGAGAGTCCCGACCCCAAGTCTGCGCTGCAGGAGGACAGGAGCTGCCTGGCTGAGGTGTCTGTGTCCAGCCCAGAAGTGCAGGACAAGGAGACTAAAGGTTGGTACTGTACAACTTCTATGCTCTCTGCTCTACCCCTCCAGCTCATAAAACAACGTATAAAATACTTGCAAAGCATTATAAGCCATAACATTTAATGGTAACTAGATGCTGGGAATGGAGCTGCCCCTCTTTCTCTCAACTATTTCAAAATAGCATTGAGTCCCAGCAGAGACTGGAAATCAATATATATCTGCTCATATGTGCCTTATAAACTGGAGCCGGCATGCCAGGAGCCAGCTTCCACATGTAACACTAAACGTTAATTGTATATTGCCATGCCAAGAGAGCACTTACATTTACATGTAAGTTGTTTAAAAAAAAAAGCTACAACATTCTATTTGACAATGAGAATTCTTTGTGCCAGAATGTGAGAGATTCCTTTGATTATTGATGTTATTGGAAATGAAATCCGTGGTCAGATATATACAGCCCTTTCTTTATACAGGCTCATCTAGATTGCTCCTCTGTTGTTTCATCACAGGGTTAATGATGGGATTTAAAGAAATAAACCTTATTTTGTTTTTTTGCCCACACTTTGGGGTTCTGGTGTATTTCTACATCATCTTTGCTAAAATCATGTAACAACGTGGCGAAAATATCCTCTGGAGATGGACAGATAGACATGGAATAATTGTGTATATACTTTAATATGCAAACACACTAGGATAAATACATTGTTCTTATAGTCGGTGATATGTAAACAAGAGATACACTATGGAAATAGTGTGAAGCATAAATACATTGTGTATGTATGTGCTGTGCGTATCCATCAGTCTGTCCATCTAATACATACATTTTATATATAATAAGTATATAAATATATATATATATAAATATATATATATATATATATATATATATATATATCCAATTAGCTATCTAGTTATCTTTACCCCAATGTTTTCAGAAACCAGGTACCATATATATAGATAGATAGAAGATAGATAGATAGACAGAAAGATTATATATATATATATATATATATATATATATATATATATATATATATATACTTATTATTAGTCAACTACAAGATTACTTATTATTATTTATATATCTATATATATGGTACCTGGTTTCTGAAAACATTGGGGTAAAGATAACTAGATAGCTAATTGGATGGAGATATATATATATATATATATATATATATATATATATATATATATATATATATATATACATATATATACACACATATATATTTATATATATATATATATATATATATATATATATATATATTATATTTAATAATATATTTAATAAGAAGTAAGCTGGTCATACATGTATAGATGACATGATAGGTAGATCGATAAATAGCGATAGATAGATAGATAGATAGATAGATAGATAGATAGATAGATAGATAGATAGATAGATAGATAGATAGACTACACTGTAACAAACATAGAGGATAGTGTTTAAAAATATATATATACCTAATACAGCAGAATGATAAGAGAAATAGGGTTGAATTGAATACTATAAACTAGTTCAATATATAAGCTTAAAAAGGCAAAGGTAAAGGATAGATAAATATACAGATTCATGAACATTATTTATAAATTAAATATAAGAGCGAGAGAGACAAATAGAAACATAAAGACAGGTTGGTAGATAGATGGCTAGGTCGATAGATAGGCAAACATAGGTAATTATAGAAGCCTAAAGAATATATACTTGTAGATAGAGAGGTAGATAGATAGATAGATAGATAGATAGATAGATAGATAGATAGATAGATAGATAGATAGATAGATAGATAGATAGATAGATAGATAGATAGATAGATAGACTGATAGGCATGTAGCAATTAATGCATGATTAAAAAAATTGTAATTGGCTGAAAGACAGGTAGAGTTGTATGTACCAAAGTGTAGGTCAGACATTTTGCTTTAAGGTTCATTGTCAAGTCTGTTCTGCCAAAAGCCATGCACATCATTCTCTGCCTCCTTTATTTGTGCCCTTATATTATCATTTTGTTTGTTTATGATAGAGGAAATCAAGTCTGATACCCCAACAAGCAATTGGTTAACTGCAAAGAGTGGCAGAAAGAAGAGGTGTCCCTATACCAAACACCAGACATTGGAGTTAGAGAAGGAATTCTTGTTTAATATGTATCTGACGCGAGAGCGCCGCCTAGAGATCAGTAAGAGTGTGAATCTCACTGACAGGCAGGTCAAGATCTGGTTTCAAAATCGCAGAATGAAGTTAAAGAAGATGAGCAGAGAGAACCGAATCCGCGAACTGACCGCGAATCTGACTTTTTCGTAAGAACTGACCAAAATGCTCTTTAACCTTTGACAAAGCATCAGCCATTGCTTCACTCGGAGAGACTTTAAGAACATTTCAGAAACATATTTTTTAATTTCTGTGATAGGGAATGTGATCCATTGTCATTTTTTAGTGCTATAATTGTCTCTATGTATTTTCATGGGAATATGAATGATGAAAGAATAAATCGAGCACATGTAATTTATTTTTTTTCACCGACTGGCAAGGTAAATGTGACAAACAAATGTTTATCATTTGATTCTTAACTTATTGGGACTGTTGAACACATCCAAGCAATGTGACTTTTTATGTTTTTACTCAAATGGTATTTCTGTGTGCTACTTCATGGACCTTGGTATTTTAAACCATGAGAGTACTCTTGATGACTTTTAAGGGGGGAAAAGCACATTTTTTCTGTAAATGTCTGCTCAGATGAATTGAAAAAAAAAACATGTTCGTAGCAGTGTAGTTTATTCCAGTCGTATTCCTGGTGATACCATTATTGTTCTATGTGATATTCTGGGACAGCAATATCTTCACACAGTGCATGCTCCCTTCGCATGTAATATGCAATAAACTCTGTAAAACTCCCAGGGTTCCTGTTATTTCCTTTGCAGAAGGAGAGGGATTGTGACATGTGACTATTCTCATTTTCATGCTCTTGTCTGGCTAATGAATTCAGCATTGCCTATAAAACTATGTGAATAACATTTTATTTCATGCTTTTTGGTCATTTAAAATATTTTAGGACAGGGAATGGAATGTGATGAGATATGTACTGGTATGAAAAGGCCAAGTCTCTCCTGGTAGGAGGTAAGTGGTACCTTTTCAGATTCATTTTGTAAAAGTGAGTGTGACAAAGTGCTAGATAGACTAATACAAATGTTTCCCATTTGAAGTTTGGAAATGAAACTCCACTGTTTGCCCTAGCAATGTATCAATGTATACCTGTACCTGCGTGTATATTACTTGTGTGTTTCTCTTTATGTTGGTTGTCTATTGGCGTGTGATGAGTGAGTGTACGTATGTGTATATGCTACTGTATACAAAATCATATACATACAGTATCATCTATGTATGCACACATACACCTATGTATGTATCTGTCTAGAGAGAGACACAGACACCAGCAAACACACAGACAGAACGACATATAGACAGGTAGCTAAAGAAAAAAGAGAAGAAAGGAAATGTATAAAGGAAGGAAGGAAGGAAGGACGGACGGAAGGAAGGAAGGAAGGAAGGAAGGAAGGAAGGAAGGAAGGAAGGAAGGAAGGAAGGAAGGAAGGAAGGGTAAATTCTGTGATATCTATAATATGTGTGTATGTGTTTGAGAATGGTATTAATGGGAAGCGAAACGTTGGTCGCTTCTTTAATATGCTCTTGAATCAACCAACACTAAGGTTCACTAAGAGAATGTTCATCCTAGAGATCCTTGATTTTCTATATCTATCTATCTATCTATCTATCTATCTATCTATCTATCTATCTATCTATATATATATATATATATATATATATAAATGAATTGAGAATATGACTATACGCTTATATAACTGAACTGTTATATGTGTGTGTGTAAATATGTTTATGTTTAGCAGTTTATCCATTTCATCTATGTCTACTGTATGTATCTGAGTATGTTTGTGTGTTGTTTGGGTGTATGCGTGTGTGTATATATATGTAGATATATCTCTATATATATATATAGAGATATATCTACATATATATACATACGTTGAGATACACAACCTTGAATATTATTCGAACATATTTATTTTGTGATATCTATCACTAAGTATTTCGAGGCTTTCGCACACCCCCTTTACGGTTATTTTGCCACAATTGGTAATATTAACAATACCATTGACTTTTTCCATTACCTTGTGTTATTTACTTTGAGCTACAATATTTGATATACTAAAATGGAACTAGAATTGCTGGCACTCAGTGTGACTGACATGTCATGTATGAGAAGGCGGTTGCTTTATTATCACAGTATTATTATTATTGCATGTATGTACAATAGTGTTTGATTCTATTAAAAGGGTTTGATTTCAGTCTTTGTGGATGTTTAGGAGTGTGACTGCACATAACATTTGTATTTATCATAGCATCTGCTAAAAACCCTCTATACGCTTATACATTTCTTTGCTATAACTGTATTTACATCAGTTTTTATATATCCAAAGTGTGCTTCATTCTTTATATCAAAGTAACAATGGATGAATACAATTAAATGCAATTTCATATTTCCCTCCAAGAGAAACAAAAAAAGTGTTGGTGCAGCCAGGTATACAAAGAAAGGACAATAAAATCAGATTTAAGCGGTGAGTAAATGGCATAGGAGGCCATTCCTATGTTCCTTACCCTAGATCAATGGGCTGGGGATAATATTGCAGTGCTGTTTCCTGAGCTTCACTTGAGCGTTTATGGCAGAAGTACATACAGCTCCTGCTTGTTCAGATTGAATGCACTTTTATTTCCGGAAACAGCACCAATAAACCAAGTGTCTTCCTGCAAATGCTTCCAATCTCACTTAACGCTAAGGCTAAAATGTGTTTATTGCAGGAATTTCAACTTAGGGTGATGGGGCTAAAATCCTGTTTGGCTTGAGGGTTTCTTATCATTTTGAGATCTGCTAAGGCTTCTTATCTTGATTCTCTTTACATCGTTTAATTTAGGAAATAAATGTATATATATATATATATATATATATATATATATATATATATATATATATATATATATATATATATATTACACACACACATATATATTACTAAAGAAGCGCACTCCAATGACTTTTCAGTGGAAAAATAAAGTGATTTATTTCAACGTTTCGGCCCCTTTACATGGGCAGTCTTCTTATAAAGGTGCCAGGTGTGAACCGAAACGTTGAACATAAGCCCTTCCTTATTCATCTGTAGCTTTCGATACTTTGAGTTAAATTTTTCATTTAGGTTTTTGGTAGAAGGAGTGTTTGCGTGTGTGTGTCTGTGTGTAAGTGTAGGTGTGTTTTGTGAGTGCAAGTGCTTTTGGATCTGTAAAATAAGTTTGTATGTGGGAGGGAGTGAAAGATTAAATGGAGAGAGATGTGTATTTGTGGAGAGAATTTGTGTGCACACAACGTAGAAGCGTGTTTCAAACAACGGCTAGTTTGAATATTTACACACAGAATTGAACACAATGGACACACTGCCCCTGTTGATTCGAACAAGGACAAAGTCCAGCTACAGATTCGGTTTAGTGGAGGGTTTAATGTTGTCTCAGTCTATTTTTACTATAGCACATATTAATGTATAATCAAATGCACCTCATAAAATGTTTATTGAAAGCCATAAAAAAGCCTGATAGTTCTCCACCTGTTTGGAAAGGCAGAAAGGATTTTGCGCCTGGCCAGCCCTGCAGCTCCAGCACCACGTTGCCCCTTCCCAAGGCGCTGCCTTCTCTCGCATGTCACTGGGGCTCCCTGGATTCTTGTTCGTGCCTAGTAAAACAAGTTTTATTTTCTCAGGTCAATCATCGGGACATGCCCCTCTCTGGTGCTGCCATGTGGGTGCCTACGGTTTAAAGGGTAATTAAACAAATTCGGCAAAGTGATTAAAAATGAATGGCAGGCAGGGCTGAAAGGGATGGCAAGAAATAGTCCCTATTAAGTGCTGCTTTACATTTTTACAAGGACTCCGAGTCTTTGTGCGCAAAGGCGCAATGTGCCCCCTGTCCCCCGTGCGCCTTTCTCTCTATCTGTGCGCACTTACACGTTGATTCTTAATTGCATGTGTTTTTAATCACATCAGCCCCGTTAAGCGGATTGATTTACTCAGTATTGGTAAATATGATCACGTGGGCGCCGCAACCAATGGACGGAGGTTGCAGTCTGCAAAATACTATGATTGTTCTCAGGGAGGGTATTGCATACAGTTAAGAGTGTAACCTTTTATATGAGGGAGAGGGGAGCCCAAAATGTCGTCAAGTGGGACCATAAGTAACTATTATGTGGATTCTCTCATAGGACATGAGAGCGAGGAGGGCTACGGGGGTAGGTTTTCCCAGGGAGGTCAGAACGCGACCTCTAGGCCATCAGGTGACGGGGACCCTTCAGACTTCCATCCCTGTAGCTTTGCTTCCAAATCCGGCGTCTTCCCCACGTCCTGGTCAACGGTTCAGCCTCAACCTTCTGCAGGAATGACAGGGATCTACCACCCGTATGTGGCCCAGTCCCACCTTGCAGCAGCAGCAACAGACAGCGGCAGATACACAGTGCGCTCCTGGCTTGATCCAATCTCCAGCGCTGCGCCCTCCTTCTCTGAATTCCAAGCTAACGGGCGCAACTACGGGATCAAACCTGAGAGTGCTGCAAAGAGGACAGAGTGCTCATCCTTTGCTTCCCAGGGACTCAGTCTGCCCAAATACACGTGCAATTCCTTCCCAGAAAGCACAGAGAAACCCCCGGCCAAGGAGCCTGCAGCACCCGCCAGCGAGGAGTCCAACAGCACTGAACTAAAGGAAGAGAAGGAGCAGCAAAAGCAGCAAATTGACCCAAGTAAGTATAAAAAGAGAGGGAGAGAGAAAAGAAATTGCAACTTGATTTACTGCCCAACCTGCAAAGGCTCTAAATGTGCAAAACTGATAGTTTTACTAACCTATAAAACCGTCTAGACGCCTACCATATAGCCAAGCAGCAACAAGAGGCTATAAAAAAATTCTATTACTCACATAACCACCTCGGATCAAGACATCATTTGTACTGTAAACACTTTCTGTGCATTAAGATCCCTTTTTATGATAATTCTTTATAAAAGTGGTGCGAGTAGGTCATTCAGATTGCCAACGATTTTGCCACCATTTCACCCCACTCTCCTCCTCTTCTTCTTCCCTTCCACAGATAATCCTGCAGCCAACTGGATCCACGCTCGCTCCACCAGGAAAAAGCGATGCCCTTACACCAAATACCAAACTTTGGAACTGGAAAAGGAATTTCTCTTCAATATGTACCTCACCCGGGACCGCCGCTACGAGGTGGCCAGGATTTTAAATCTCACCGAGAGGCAAGTTAAAATCTGGTTCCAGAACAGGAGAATGAAGATGAAGAAAATGAACAAGGAAAAGGGAAATAGGGATCAATAACCCGTTGGGGATGCACTGATTTCCTTGTGTAAAAACATGGAGCAGTTAAATATAAATATATATATATAATGGTCTTTTTTCTGCAGTAGATGTAAATGTTTAATTGTGTGTGGATTTTTTTTGTTCTGCAAACTCAGTTTACTGTCAGTGCGCATCGAAAGATGCAACCTTTTAATTTGCTCATTTTTTATTTTTATTTTTACAATTTACTGTGATTGCACGTTAGGTTTCACAGGTAGGTATTGCAATTTTGTTCTGAGTTCTTATACAAAAAATTGTTGTAGGATAGGAGATTAATGTACCCAGAAAAGTTAAGAGGTGCAGATAAAAATGCGCTGGCTGATGTTAGCATTATGGCCACCCTTCATTTAACAAATGCTCGCATTGGGAAAGTAGGCGCAGGGTATTTTCAACATATTTACACATAAATAGAAACCTATAATCTGGATGGGCTGCTACAGATCGATTCTTTCCTTTGGAAAATATAGGAAAGGCATAGGTTTATATAACAAGGATATTTATTTACTTTAAAAAAAAAAACAACAGATTTTCCAAATTCAACTCAGTTTGTAATGAATTTAAACATGGTGTGGAATCTGGTTCATATTTTGTGCTTGTGGATGAGAAGGTTGTTCAGATTGGATGAAGGCAGAGGCTGTTATTGAGCCCAGTGCCGTTGGTTTTTGTGTATCCTATGTACAAAAATTAAATTCGTTGGTGTATTAGAAACAGCACAGTTTTGGGGGTATAACCCTTTGTGGGATTTAAGGGGCGAATTGATAATAATCGTTTCTTTGATGATAACTGTGGCCAGTGAGGCATTCCCGAGTTACACTGGACTGTACAATTCTCTGGCCAAATGTTATTCATGTGAATCAGATATTATTGTGGTTCTGTGTTTTTTTTTAGAAGTTCCTTGAATTTCCATCTCGTGTTCCACAATTCTCGCCCAAAGTTCACTTATACACTAATATATATATATATATTTTAATTCAACTGAAAGCACTGAAATGGTTTTATATGTTGTGTTATTGTGATTTGCTATGTACAAATGACATCCCTAGGAATGGACAATCTGTTGGCTGTAATAAGGATAAATAGTTCCAGCATCTGTGCTTGGGAAGAATAAGAGAATGTAAGCATTTGGGACCCCTTCATTGTCTTATAATTCTTTTAAAACAGGAAGAAGCACGGTGCAATAAAGCCATTTGGATGGCTAGACGTCTGGACTTAATGTTTTTACGACGTACCATGGTGTTTTTTCTTTGAAACCAGTTTATTTTGATGTTTGTCTCAACTGACAACAAAATCCTGAAAAACTTGGACTATGTTTACGGTCAGTCTTTAGAAGCTTTAGACTGGGAAAATAATCTACTATTGAGGACCGGCCTTACCATTTGAACACAAAAAATACTGAAATGAAGAGACAATTTTCCCCCCTTATTAGTTATTTACATTTTTTTCAAACAGATCAACCTATGCTTGGTCTTAAAATATTTTAATGGAGTAGCGCGTAAAACGAAAATAAAATGTCTGTGATTGTGAGTGTGTTTTTTTTTGGTTTCGGGAAGGCCAACTAAATTACGCATCGATTTTTTTGTGGGATTCGTTAGGGCCCAGCTTTAATATTTAATTTCAGGTTGCCTCATTTATTTGCAACACAAGGGTATGAAATAATCACGACGCTCTGGTTGGATCAGTGGTTTCATATATTCGTAATCACGAAAACATGAAAAGTAAATGTCATAAAGCTAGAACAGAAAATAGTGATTTTGTCTTTTTTGATAAATCCAAATTTCGCAATGTGCTTTGAATTTGTCATTTGAATTTGACCATTTCTTGTTATGCAGATGTGTTCAATGATACCCCTCTATGGCTTGGTAGTTTATACAACCATTGGGGTCATTAGCAGTGGGAACCTCTTTCCTTTAACATGTTTGTATAATAAAATCTCACCCCCACCACCAACAAAAAAGATGCATAAAAGGGAACCACTAATAAAAGGGAACAGTTGCTTTGTAACTCTCTGCTGAAAACTTCTATAAATGACAATTGGCAGTCAGGTTACCCTTGTAAAACCTACACACGACAATAACTTCAATTGCTATGAAATAAACATTTACTGGAAGATAAACAAATTTATGGTGTGATCAACTTGCGTGTGACCACTAGGTAGCGCCCTTGCTCCATTTGTTTCCTTAATTCGTTTGAGAGTGCTCTTTAAATTCATTGCCTTAAACCTTCCAAACTAGCCTCAAATAATCTGTTTGTGATATTCTTTACTATTGCTTCTTTAAGTTGCTGACAGGAAACTTATATAAACGAGATTAAATAATTTCTACTGAGAAAAAAAACTGGATTTATTTTATCAAATCCCTTCTCATATGTGGCCTCGGACAAGGCTCATCCTATAATAGCTATTAATATTATTATTACTATTATTATTATTATTATTTGGAATTAAATGTTTATTTCTTAAAACAAAAAAACAAAAAACTACAATTGCCTTACATTCCCATATGACATATTTATTCCTTAGATTATTCTTGGAAGGATTATCGTAAAAGCAAAATCGTTATTGTGCGACAATGTCGCCTTGAGGTATCGAACCTGATTTAGTTTTTTAATATATTTCAACATTTTTTAAATATAGCAATCTTTTTTTGTAGTGTGTCTGCAAGTAGGGTGTGTGCAGCCATTGTAGCTCACTTGTAGTTGTTTGCGCTAGATTTAAGTGCAGGATTGATGAAAAGATGGGACTATCTAGATTCTATTTGGAACTCTGTGTGCAAGGCAAGAAAGCTGGAGTTGTGATTAAACATAATTTTGCAATGACACGAGTGTAAATTTACGGGAATCATTTTGGTTGCTCATTGAGCAATTTTTGAAAGTTTAAATTAAACCCCAAACGAAATATTCAATCATCTCATACCTCTCAGTCCTCCTTTAATTCCATGCCCTGCCCTTGCCTCACCTGGCCGTGGCCTTTTTTCGGTTTCTTATGAAGAGTGAAATGATGGGAAATCTATTCATAGACATGATTTCCATTTAGTATTAACCTGCAAGTCTCAGCCATGCGTGCAAGCAGCCAAGGGGAAACGTTCATTGTATTTGCAAATGACCTTATAACTACAAGGAGTTACTCTCTACTCTGGCCAAATGGAACTGCAAGGACATGGACTTTCTGACTGCTTCTTTGTGCTTTTTCACACTCATTCATTACACACAGGCACACTCACTCCCTTCTTTTCTCTCTCACAAGCACTCACACTCTTAAATAAATATCCTCTCTCTTTCTTTCTCTCTCTTACACATATACAAAGCCACATACTCTCATACTTTCATATAAAGCTCACATATGCTGACACTCTTTTTCACACACTCACAGGGCAGCCATCAGGGGGGGACAGGGGGGAGAGTTGTAGGGGGCCCTGAGGGTAAGGGGGGCCCCCCATCTTTCTGAGAGTTGCGGACTTCAGGAAGGCATGGACATTTAAGGGGCCCAGGCCATCAATTTTCTTATAATGTGGTGGGCCCTGGCCACCAATTTTTTTTCTCATGTGGGGACCTAGCCACCAATATTTTTTAATGGGAGGGGGCCCTAGCCACAAATGTTTTTTTATGGGGGGCCCTGACCACCAATATCTTTTTATTTTTTATTAACATGTGTGAACCCTAGCCACCAAATATTGTTTTTGTTTTTTTACTGTGTGGTGGGGAGGGCGGACCTGTAGGTGGGGCTTGCAGTGGGCGCAGCCCAGGGGGCCCAGGAAACTTTGTTGTATGGGGCCCTGCGATTTCTGATGGCGGTCCTGCACACTCACAATCTCTTTTAAGCACAGACACACACACAAACACACACACATACACACAAACACACACACAACTAAGCTGTATTCATGGTATGATGCCAGAAAGTGCGATACTGTTCACTTACTAATTTAGATACTTAGATCTTGCCTAACAACCTGGTTTCTGGAGTGTAGTGGAGACTTGGACCCCAAGCCAAACTGCTATATACATATATATATATATATATATATATCCATACAAAAAAAAACCGCACTCCTAGGTCTTTTGTAGAAAAAAAGGAAAAATTTTTATTAATTCAACGTTTCGGCAACCACACGTGTGCCGTCTTCAGGAAGACGGCACACGTGTGGTTGCCGAAACGTTGAATTAATAAAAATTTTTCCTTTTTTTCTACAAAAGACCTAGGAGTGCGGTTTTTTTTGTATGGATACTATCTTGTTTTGACCGGCACCCAGGCGGTTGGCTATTGGGTCAAGTGTGCACTGGTTTGTGGATGTTTATATATATATATATATATATATATATATATACAGGGCCGCCATTAGAAATCACGGGGCCCCCTACAACAAAATTTTTGGGGCCCCCTGGGCCCCGCCCACACTGACGACCAAGCTCCACCCCATTTTCCCGCCCACTCCACATCGCAGTTAAAAGACCACACAGACATCAGCGCTAAAAAAGTAACCCCCCCCACACAAGTTGTAAAAAGCTATTGATGGTCAGGGCCCCCTTATAAAAAATTGGGGCCCCAAAAAAAAAAAAATTAAAAATTTTTTTTTTTTAAAAAAAACATTGGTGGCAGGGGCCCCCTTATAAGTTAAAAAAAACTTGGGGCCCCAACAAAAAAAATGTAAAAAAAACTAAAAAATAAACAAACATTGGTGGCAGGGGCCCCCTTATAAGTTAAAAAAAACTTGGGGCCCCAACAAAAAAAATGTAAAAAAAACTAAAAAATAAACAAACATTGGTGGCAGGGGCCCCCTTATAAGTTAAAAACAAATTGGGGCCCCAAAAAAAAATTAAAAAAAAAAAAATTTTTTTTAAAAAAAAAAAAAACATTGGCGGCAGGGGCCCCCTTATAAGTTAAAAACAAATTGGGGCCCCAAAAAAAAATTAAAAAAAAAAAAAAAATTTTTTTGAAAAAAAAAAAAAAACATTGGCGGCAGGGGCCCCCTTATAAGTTAAAAACAAATTGGGGCCCCAAAAAAAAATTAAAAAAAAAAAAAAAAAATTTTTTTGAAAAAAAAAAAAAAACATTGGCGGCAGGGGCCCCCTTATAAGTTAAAAACAAATTGGGGCCCCAAAAAAAAATTTGAAAAAAAAAAAAAATTTTTTTGAAAAAAAAAAAAAAACATTGGCGGCAGGGGCCCCCTTACAAGTTAAAAACAAATTGGGGCCCCAAAAAAAAATTTGAAAAAAAAAAAAAATTTTTTTTGAAAAAAAAAAAAAAACATTGGCGGCAGGGGCCCCCTTATAAGTTAAAAACAAATTGGGGCCCCAAAAAAAAAATTTGAAAAAAAAAAAAATTTTTTTTGAAAAAAAAAAAAAAACATTGGCGGCAGGGGCCCCCTTACAAGTTAAAAACAAATTGGGGCCCCAAAAAAAATTTAAAAAAAAAAAAAAATTTTTTGAAAAAAAAAAAAAACATTGGCGTCAGGGGCCCCTTACGAGTTAAAAAAAAAATTGGGGCCCCAAAAAAACATGTTTTAAAAAAAAAGATTGGTTGCAGGGGCCTATAGAATATTAAAATAATACATTGGTGGCCAGGAGATTAAAAAAAAAAAAATACACAAACTGGTGTTCAGTGGAATTGAACTCATGGCTTCAGTACTTCAACTTCACCTCCTTTCGTGACTTCGGGTCTTTTCACTGCTTCAGGACTTCGGCTTCGGCTGTTTTCGTGACTTCGGGTCTTTGCGCTGCTTCAGGACTTCGGCTTCGGCTGTTTTCGTGACTTCGGGTCTTTTCGGCGCTTCGTGACTTCGGCTTTTTCCGTGACTTCGGGTCTTTTCGGCGCATCGGCTTCGGCTTTTCGGCACTTCCGCATTCGGCAGCACAGAGGCAAGACGTACGGCTCGGGCGCTCGTAAGGGGGGCCCGGATCTTCAAAAAATGCAGTGCTGCCGGGCCCCCCTTCATGCCCGGGCCCGGTACGCTTGTCCCCCCTGTCCCCCCCTGATGGCGGCCCTGTATATATATATATCATTATTAGTTGTCCAATGTCAAAAGTCTTCTATTGATAGCCTTCCCCATCCTCCTCTGTTTATTAAGTAAGCTGAAGTATATGTGGGTGCACAGGGAGGGTACCCCAAACTCAGGGGTAGTTGGACTTGGAGCAGTGTTATGGGTTCATCCTGAAGGCCAGTTATTCTCCAGTTTGTGGATGTCCTTTTGTTCTCCTAGGTATACTTTACTTGCCCAGCTTGAGGGTCAGTTAGGGTAATATTTGCTCCCAAGATATTCCTGGAACAATAATTGAAGGACTAATAAACCAATGTTTCCCTATATCTTCAAACTGATTATATGGTAGAGAAACACTGACCCAGGTCCCCACTGGCAATCTCTAGATTCTGGCAAGTACCAGAAAAGCAGCTATAAGATGACACAGAAGAGTGTCACACTGTATGGGGGGGGGGTTGATTGTTTGGGCCTACGTCTACTTGTAATGTCAGGGCGTATTCTAAATCTCAGTCTGGAATTAGTTGGACCTCCATTAGGAGTGGAACTGAAGAAGTCCAACAACCAGTACAGTATGTGCATGTGTTTGAGTATGTTGAAGGGCTTGGAGAGTGTTCTGCTTAAGCATGGCTTGTATATCATTGTGCTAGAATGTAGGGTGTGTGTTATTGTTAATATTTAGGGTATGTTTTTGCTAGTATGTAGCAGGCCCGGACTGGCAATCTGTTGGTTCTGGCAAATGCCAGAGGGGCTGCTATAAGGTCCCATAGAAAGTCAGTATTTAGTGGGCTGGTGGGGGCTGTTTGGGCTTCTGTGTACCTGAAATGCCAGGGCCTATTTTAATTCTCAGTCCGGACCTGGTATGTAGGATGGCTTTGTGCTGGTATTTAGGGTGTGGGGCTGTGCTTCCCTTAGTAAAACAGGTGTCTTTATTTTACACGCATCACAGTGCTCCAACTTTTCAGTCCTTCTTGGGACCTTTCTCAAGGAAAAGGTCCCAAGAGGGAACGAAACGTTTGAGCACTGTGATGTGTGTAAAATAAAAAGACACTTGTTTTACTAAGGGAAGTGCTGGCCCAAGAATGCTTTATTCCAAATTTTGATTATATGATTGAGAATTGTCCGTGCACCCCTGAGATTGCTTGATTGGAGTGCGGATACTGAAGATATATTTATATATATATATATATATATATATATATATATATATATATATATATATATATATATATATATATATATATATATATAAGCCTGTAAACGCTCGCACTGGGGCAAATTTAAGCATTTATAGCAATTAGACAGGGACCCGCACTCCAATATTCAGTGGAAAAATTAGTATGTATTCATACTTGTGCATCCATCGGAGTGCGGGTCCCTGTCTAATTGCTATATTTATATATATATAAGTACATCACTCAATATGTCTTGTGCAAGCAAAAATAATTTTTTTATTTAATTTACAAATACACACACAGAATTTCCAGACTTTTGGGAGCAATAAGCTATCATAAATGTATGGGTTATGCTTTCAGTATATTGCCTGGGATGGGAACGAAATGGAGCTGAGGATTGTATGCATTGATCTCACACTTGTCATACACATGAGGATCTGCTGATTATACCAAATAAGAGGATCTCTGACCAAATCATCTAACCAAGTTGTCGTCCAAATTGAGCTGAAAAAAAAATGTACCTCAGATCTATCATCTATCTATCAATCTACTATACTACAACTGTTAAATATTATTTGAACAGTACACACATACCGGGGTCAGATAAGGATGTGTTATGTTCTCCCCCACTTTTTTCCTGCAAAACAGACCACATGGCTACATTTTAGTGCAGTAAATAAATATTACCCACACCAATGAGATTTCACGCAATGTTTTTGAACTCATACACTGGCCAACAGTCTCATCAGTCAATATCTGCCAGTGAATGGGCAGATTAGGCCCTGGCAATTCAAGAACACAAAAGGTCCAATCAGCCCCCACAAACGGACTGGCTATGGCATCTCACAGCATGGGGGCTGCTGTAAGTTGCCATGGACAGGTACTATTTAGTGGGCTGTGAGGTGCTGTTATGGCCTCTGTGTAGCTGAAATGCCAGGGCCTATTTTGAATCTCGGACTGAGAATTGAAACAGGCCCTGGCATTACAGGTACACAGAATCCCAATCAGTCCACACAGAGGCCCACCCAGGCCCCACCAGCCCACTAAATCTGACTTTCTATGGCAACTTATAGCAGCCACTCTGGCATTTGCCAGAACCCACAGATTGCCAGTCCGGGCCTGCTGCCCAGCCCACCCTGAACTACTGACTGCAGAGCCCCAAAACAGATAATTTTGGAGTGACCACTAGAAGGACTAAGGCAGTGATCCGCAACCAGTAGCTGGTGAGCAACATGTTACTCTTTAACCCCTTGGATGTTGCTCCCAGTGGCCTAAAAGCAGGTGCTTATTTTTGAATTCCAGGCAAGTTTTGGCAACATAAAAGGCAAAACAGAGCCTCATGTAGCTAGCAGGCCTCGACTGAGATTCAAAATAGGAGCTGGCATTTCAGGTACACAGAGGCCCAAACAGGCCACACAGAAGCCCAAACAACCTCCCACTAGCCCAATATACAGTGACTGTGTATTCTATGGCAACGTACAGCAGCCCCTCTGGCATTTGCAATAACCCACAGATTGCCAGTCCGGGCCTGGCTGACAATCCACATAGGGGCTACTAAATGGCCAATCACAACCCTTATTTGGCACCCCATGAACATTTTTCATGCTAGTGTTGCTCCCCAACTCCTTTTACTTCTGAAAGTTGCTCATGGGCTCTAAGTGTTGGGGATCCCTGGACTAAGGTATAAGGTAGGGGCATGAGGGAGGTATAGGGCTTGGGCTGGAGGAGTTGTGTTGGATGGGGTGTAAGTTTGTGACAGTGGATAGTTTGTGACTGGAGTGGCAGTGGTGGGAAGACCCCAATGAGTTTCCTAGTATGACACAGCAGTAGCTCATCTGTCATTAGCCAGAGTTTTCCTACTGCCAATATATGGGGATCCATGTAATACACAAATTTTGGCTAATTTCTCATTTGTTAAAAATTCACTGTGAGCCACATTCAAAATGTGAAAAAAGTTGGAGAACAACACAAGTATGCAAAAAGTTCCTGAGGGTGTCAAATAAGTGCTGTGGTCAGCTATCTGGTGGCCCCTGTGGACTGGAGGTTCTGTTTGGCAGTACACCTACTTTTCATGCAACCCAAACTTGATTCCAAGCCAAGAATTCAGAAATAAGCACCTGCTTTCAGGTCACTGGTGGGAGCAACATCCAAGGGGTTAGTGAGCAACATGTTGTTTGGGAGCCACCGGATGGGGATCCCTGGACTGGTCTAATTAGACACGTCTAATATTTGACAGGGTCTGCCCCATTCACCAGAACAGAGAAGATTTGTTTTGCGAACATATAGAATCTGGACTTCCATCAGAACCCCAATGGCACCCTCTAAACCTCTGGACTTACTGTCTCTATTGCTGCTCACTGCCAATTAATGCATTGAAAAAAATATTTTAAATATTTGATTCCGTTGAATATAATTTATTTAATACCTAACATTTCTCTTTAGTAATTATACTAAATTGTCATAAAATAACATATTCAGGCCTATAGCACATGTTGAGTTTGATTACTGTGGTACACTTGGGAAGACCTGGGTTCTACAGAACTTACCTGCCTGCTGCCCCTTTCTATTCAAATGCATGGGCAATGCTGTTCCTGTGGAAGACATTGGAGCTGTCAGGTGAGGATCCCTGGTGTCTGTCATACACAGGACATTTCTCATTTCCCTATAGGGAGTGCAAAAGGGTTTGATCGGTCTGGATCCCCTAGTGCAGGGATTTTTTGCCTGTGAACCACATTCAAATGTAAAAAGAGTTGGAGCAGCACAAGCATGAAAAGGCCCTTGGGGTGCCAAATCAGGGCTATTTGGCAGCCCCTATGTGGACTGGAAGCCTACTGCTCTATTTGGCACTTTACTTAGTTTGTATGCAATTAAAACTTGCTTTAAAGACAGGAATTCAAAAATAAGCACCTGCTTGACATGCTGAGGTGTTGTTTCCTTTTCTTTGCCTAGCTGTCCTACTTCAGCACTATGACAATCTTATAATTAAATCTGGGAGCAGGCCTGGACTGGCAATCTGTGGGTTCTGGCAAATGCCAGATGGGCTGCTATAAGGTGCCTTAGAAAGTCAGTATTTAGTGGGCTGGTGGGGACTGGGTGGGCCTCTGTGTGGGCTGATTGGGCCTCTGTGTACATGATACAGTGCAAGGGCCTATTTTAATTCTCAGTCCGGACCTGTCTGGGAGCACCATGGTGTAAGATTTCAGTTATACAGACCCAGGTACAATGGAACTGTTGCTTGGCAAGAAAATGAAAGGAGACAAAGAGTTCTTTATACCAGAAAAAAACTATAACAAAAATTGGGAGCAACGTTTATCCTTCTGTTATTCTGCTGGATGGGTGTGCATCACCCTAATGTGGGGTGGGGATGGAGTGCATGTGTGATTTAACAGCTATATTTATTTCTTATAATGTGTATACACAGTGATGTACAGACAGGATAATGGATAGAGAAGCTCAGAAGCAGATACATACAAACACACAGACCTGCACCGGGCGTTGGATATGTTATATTACTAATACTACGGATCATATAAGATTCTAGGGCTCGGCAATAGCAATAAGGCGCAATAACGCCTCTTGGAATCTGCGCTCGGTTAATGCGCTAGTATCCCTCCGCCAGCTCTGGGGCCCCAGTCCCTGCGCTTCCTGGTATGTGGAGCCCATTCCCACCCCCGTGGGTCCTTGTGGTGCCTGAGGAGAAGTAATTGGAAAGTGCAGCCAGAGAGGGAGAGAAGTAGATGGGCGCAGTGTGCCTAATAGGAAATGGTGAGGGCAGTGAGGCAAGTCATTATTCCATAGCGCTCAGCAGGATGAGCAGCAGTGGGACTGGCGGTGTTGCTGAGTTCTAATCACTCACTCTCTGCGGCTCCAGCCCATATGAGTTCCTACTTTGTCAGTCCCATGTATCCCAAATACAAAGATGCCATAAATTCAGCTTTCTTCGAGTGTCCCTATGGGCAGGAGGTTGGCTGCAGCAGGGCCCCGTTGGTATATAGCAGCAGCAGCAGCAGCTCCCCTCAGGACTACTACCACCACCACCCCGGGACCCTCCCGAGCCCAGGCTACCAGCCGGCACCCTGTGGGATTACTTGCCACGGTGACCCCTCTAAGCTTTATGGCTACGATCATTTCCAGAGGCAGCACATTTTTACGACCCTTCAAGAGGCTGAGCCGGTCCAATATCCTGACTGTAAATCGCCCTGTGCGAGTGTTGGAGCGGATCCAGAGCACTTACATCAGAACTCGCCTGTGTCTCACGTGTTCCCCTGGATGAGAGCACAAGGTGGGCGCAACGTGGGCTGTGGGACTGGGCATCTCTTGCACACACTGTATATAACATGGCAGGGCAGCTTTCCCTTTTATTCTCCTACACGCACACATTTATATATACAGCATGTATGGGAAACAGAACTCTACCTCTCAAATACACCCACATCTAGGGCACCTATAGTACACCCCACAAGTACCCAGCGCCAGTGTCGGACTGGCCGACCGGGACACCAGGAAAATTCCCGGTGGGCCCAGGTGTCAGTGGGCCCTCATGCTGCTAAACATTTGGCCTATTCCATGGCCATTCCCTATTTCTATGAGAAAAAGAGGCTAAATAGATGGAATAGTGGATTATAGTTTGTAAAGAAAAGATACTAGTTGAATAGAGGTTGAGTGAGGAAAGGAAAAATAACAGTACTGAGAGTGGGCCCCTGGTCTAAGGTTTTTTGGTGGGCCCCTGGTGTCCAAGTCCGACACTGCCCAGCGCTCCCCTTTTCTCATTGTCTCACATATAATAGTGTACACAACTCTCTCACCATACAATCCATACAAACTGCATATATGCGTCACTCTTACCGACCAATCTTCCTCCCACCAGTCCACACAAATAGACACAAGCACACACACAAGTAGACACAAGCACACACACAAAAGCACAGACAAGCATGCATACACACAGGCACACACACCCACACACGCAAGCACACACACACAAAAGCACACACGTAGACACAAGCACACACACACAAGTAGACACAAGCACACACAAGCACACATACACACCAGTGCACACACACAAGCACACACACACAAACACACGCACGCAAGCACACGCACACAAGTAGACACAAGCACACATATACACACCAGCGCACACACAAGCACAAACACACAAGCACACACACAAGCACACAAACGCAAACACACACGCAAGCACACTCACACAAGTAGACACAAGCACACATATACAAGCACACAACTACACACAAGCACACACACAAGTAGACACAAGCACACACATACAAGCACACACAAGCACAAACACAAGCACACACACACACAAGTAGACACAAGCACACCCATACAAGCACACACACACACATAAGCAGACACACAAGCAGACACAAGCACACACATAAGCACACACACACACAAGCACACACAATGTACATGGCATGATAGTTGTGCACATCACTTACACCCGGGCCGTGTTGTACATATTACATGTTTGGTGCCTAAAGCTCTCTCTATTTGTGCCATTCACAAAACACAAGAAGCACACCTAGCACACAGCGCTCTCTATGCCTCTCCCTCTCTTGCTGTACACACCACTGTCACACAAGTATTTATTACATGCTAAACATTCAGATCAATCAGGTGTATCGTACTTTGCTCACTGTGTCACTGTTCATATAGTAACACTGTACACAATGTTCTGCCAGTAATTCACACAGCTCTAGCACACTAGACATACGATTAAGTGCACACTAGTCACATACAACACACATACAGAGGCAGGACACGTATGCTTGTATTCATGTACATTTTTTAAAAGTTCGGCAACAAGTAAGAGGAGTCAGTATACAGAGCCAAGTAAGGCCCTTAGTACCAAGGTGGTACACACACACCATTCCAGCTCACACTCCCCTTGCAAAGTCTATGTGAGCAAGCAAGACATAGAAATAGAGCACTGTGAGCTCAGAGTACACGTAGTAGTAGTAGTACACGCGCAAGGATCTTAGTCTGTCTCTCTGTTTGTTTTGCTCAGCTGCCCCTGGTAGAAGGAGGGGAAGACAAACCTACAGCCGCTTCCAGACCCTGGAACTGGAAAAAGAATTCCTCTTTAACCCTTACTTGACCAGGAAGAGGAGGATCGAGGTCTCTCACGCCCTGGGACTCACAGAGAGACAGGTCAAAATTTGGTTTCAAAACAGGAGGATGAAGTGGAAAAAGGAGAACAGCAAAGACAAGTTCCCAGTCTCCTCACAAGAGGGGAAAGAGGAGGCTGACAAGAAAGGGGGAATTCACCAGGAGCAACAGGACAGAGAGGGCACTAACTGAACTTATTGGGGCTAATATTGCCCATTCTGGTATATGGGATGCACTGCACTCTGACTGCACCTCTCCTCTATTCTGCACAACTCACCGGGGTGTATCACTACCTTAAAGGGACAGAAATCAACGTCTCGTGTGTATTTGTATCTGCACACGCGCAAATGCACTCTAGTAATTATGCCAATGTGGCTTTCCAGTCACAGAGGCAGCAGATTTCAGGCAATAATACTGCAAAAAATTTAATTTCCTATCAAATGATTTTCTATGTATTTGTAATTTACACGAATTATAATCAAAATCATGTGCACTCGAGGATCGTATTTTTGTATATTTGTATGTTATATTTACGCAAATGCAAAATGTATATTTTAAAATGAGAGTTTATAGCTCTGATGAGTTTTTTTTGCCTAAAATGACCAAATGTAAGTTTATGTGTATTTTATAATATTCTGTAATATATCTTTTGATGCTGGAATAGCAACTCGTTTTAAATTATATGTATATCTATCTATCTATATCTATCTATATCTATATCTATATCTATATCTATATCTATATCTATATATATATATATATATTTATATATATATATATATATGTTCTTCTACATTTAACTGGAATATTTTTAGTGAACAACTGAACATGTTACAATTATGTTGATTGATTTTCAGTATTGCTGAATTGAACCACGATTTTAGAGTATCAGCTGAATAAATTATTTATGCACCAAATGTTTGTTGCACCAAAAACTATTTGGAACATAATTGAAACTAATATTGGGTACAAATGAAGAAAAACTGCAGTTTTTGAGCTTAGCTTTGAAGTTATTCGAATGCACTATGCTATTTAAGTATGTGTGTATATATATATATATATATATATATATATATATATATATATATATCTGTATAAACTAACTAGCTATTTTACTTCCTGTCGTTAATTTTTCTTTCTTTCTTTGATTCCTACTAGAGATTTTGCTGTTATTCTGATGTGTAATTCTTTCAAGGCCCCCTTTTGTTAAATCTCGCCGATAAAGGAAATTTATTCTATTTGAATCAGGTCCAATTAACTTAAGAACGAAATGTATTTTATTAGTAAACATCGATTTTTTTATTCAAACTGCTGTCTTTAGAACCTTTAGTGTTGCAGCGTTGAAATAAACGATTAAACCAAGCGTTGTAGTTATTTTTCCCACTGTGGGACTGGGAATGAATCCAGTTGGAATCAATGGACAGTCTGGAGTTTATTGCTGGGGGGATATAAAGTAGATCTGTGCGTGAAAGAGAGGGAGCCAAGACCAACCATGTCCTCATTTAATTGGCCATCTCCTTTTCTTTAGTAAGCAGCAAGAGACTGTGGCAGGTTACAATAAAATCCCACAATCCTCAGTTGTTCTAAATGGCATTATGATAGGAAACAAGCCCATAAAATGGCTCTGTCACTATGGCTGATAACAGGCAAACTAATAAACAATAGGGCGTTGAAGGGCCCCCTCTGTATAATGCTGCTGCATTGCTGGCTGTGGCTGCTCTAGGGATTCACTTGAATACCAGATACTACTGTTCCTGTTCCCAAATATTGTCAGAATCCACATACCATGCTACCTTTTCATTACCAATGTGTAACAAGGTGATATTACACTGCGCAAGTTTCAGGGAATTCCAAACACACTGGCTGAAACGGGTATACTGGCATTTTTATGAACACAAAGGGCATACATCTAGACAATTCCACTGCCCCCTCAAAAAAAAAAAAAATTCAGGCATTCCTGTAACCTTTGACAAAATGCAAAACCTCGGGCACATAAACCTAAATCTGCCCACTTGCCTAATACGCACTGGTTATTTTGGCTAAATTCGTAGCAAGTTGGTTTAGAAATAAATAAGTAATAACTAAATGCACAAAGTATGTGTGGGTGCAGGTCTGGACTGGGATTCACAATAAACAGAGGCCCAAACAGCCGCCCCCCAACCCAATAAATAGTGACTATCTATGGCAACTTAAATCAGCCCCTTTGGCATTTGCCAGAACCCACAGATTGCCAGTCCAGGTCTGCGTGGATGTATCAAACACACAGAGACGCAAGTAATGCCGTCTGGTTGTGCGCAGAATCTTCGCACAGAGGCATTAGATTTATTATGCAGAAAATTCGGGACCTGGCATTTTTTGTTTAAGAAGTCTTACCATAATTGTATCAACGAAAAAAATAAATAAAACCCTTTACAAAGATAATATGGAAAAAAAGAATCCTTTAAATAGAACTTGTAATTGAAATAATTTGTATAGCTGTGTTTCAGATCATTCTTGATTTTTTGATTTCTTGATGTTTTTCCAGATCCCCTACCTACACTAGCAAATCATTTACTATTATATTCAGGCCCTAAATGCCTATAATGGTTTCATATATAATTTTTAATTGTATCTTCACATACTTCTCTAAAGATTAAGATCTAAAATAAACTATAAATCTAACAAAAAAAAAAAACAAAAATAAAAAGTAAAACATTTTTAAAGTAAAGATTTTATACCTCCCAGGGTAGTATGGTTTCATATTTTTAATTAAACGATTCAATTGTACAATGGTTTTGTATTTATGCTTGTGTGTGTATATCTAATCCATATTTCTAATTCTCAATCCATTCCTACATAATGTACAGAGAGAATCCTGCAGACAAAAGAATATTCATCGTGTCTCATTGTTATTGGACATAGAAAGCATTTTCTATTTTTTATTTTTAAAAAAAACATACTACCATTGTATTACATTGATATTTAATGATATGGAAATCTATTTTGTATTTCTAAGGCACAGGTATATTTCTTTATACAACCAGTGATGTCATTTAAACAAAGTGCAATGCCTTCCCCTCTGCAGTGCTCTGAGTGTGTTACAGAACAACCCCCTTCCCTGTTGTAAAGCAGCATTTGATTTTTTTCAAATCGACGTTTAATAGAAATATTATTTGTAAGTGTCATTGGCAGCCAAGTTCTCGGTGCTTGCCTTTTTCAGCTCTTCTGCCTGTTTTATACATTGGTAGAAAAAAAAACATAACAGCAAGGAAAACGGATTTAAACAAGCAAAAGAAAATGGCGCTTGTTGCAGAAACGTTCAAAAATCCGCAAGGAATTGCAGTAAATTCCTTTTTTGTTTGAAGAAAATTTACAACTTGGTAATAGACCTTTTTATGACCTCTGAGGGGCTGTGATTGGCTCCTCCAGGTCACATGCAGGCTGGGATTTTCTTCATGGCCTTTTGCCTGATTTCCCTGGCGATTTTTTTTTCGCTCTCATTTTGCCATTTAGAGAGAGTCTCAAAGCTTCTTTTTGTAACCTTTGTCTCTGATGAGGTGTAGTTAGCTTTATGCTCATGTGCAGAATCGCTGTTATCCCAGCTTCCTGTTGCCTCTCCTCTTCTGATCCCTCCATAGAAGCACCAGTCTGACTTTACCTCTCTCAGAGGAGGAATCCACCGACAGACGCACAGACAGCGACATCAGTTTGATCCGTCTATAGCCTTTTCTCCTGGTTACATCGAACATGTCTGATGGATTACAGATCGCAGCCTGTCTGTGCGCTAGGAAGCGTGTGCTGCAAGGGTGAGTGGACAGGATGCGATTTTTCTATGCAGCTACTGTACATATGTACGTTTATATATTTCTTTTTGCCCAGATAAATCAAGTTTGCGCTGCGTGCAGTGGATCAGTGCGTTTTACATACGTATATACTGAAATATATGTCTTTTATTATATGTCTATTTTGTAATAGGATTATTCTATCATTTGATATCGATTCACTGTATGTCATCTAGCCATTTTTTTTAATACTAGAAATAGAAATACAAACAGGCTGTGAATGTGCTGAGCTCGCACCTAATATGTCTTTGTATTCACGGGATCATTAGTTATATATATGTATATTCTGGCTATTTGCTTTCCTGACCAGAGATTATTAATGACATTAATGGGTGTTTAACCAGGGCTGCACATACACCTTTAGCCACTGACAGCTGTGCAGAGATATGTTGACTTTTTCCTCCCTTTTCACCACCAAAACTAAATAATCCTAAAAGAAAATATTCCTGCAGAAATGAAGCTGGGAAAATGAATAAATTATATTATAATAATCATTAGAAGGTGATTAGAAATTGCACAATATGTGTAAGGTGGATGGATGTGCAGTGTCAGGAATGTGACTGCAGCAGCAGCAGTGCCTGGTGTGTGGGTCTGTGTGTGTGTGTGTTCCATGCAGCAATTCAGATCACAGTGCCATGACCAGCATTTTGTGTGTATTTCAGTGAAACCCGTTAGTTGCTTTCAGTGTGTTAGAACAATTGTAAACAGCTCACATATTCATTATTAATGACAATGTGTACATTTAATGTATCTTCCATTGCTTCGACCTTTTAAGGATACGCAGATATGCAAAGCCTAAAGGTCACAGAATGTTGCAAGTCAAAAAAAATGGTAAATAATTAAAACTTATGGATGTTGTCACTGATTTAGTTACAGTTTTGTATAATGCTGACATTTGCCTGCTTTAAATGCAGGAAATGCAGTTGTGCAGATGTAGTTAATAAGAGGCCAGTTGTTGGACAATATTATACAAGGTCACAGAAGCTATTGATAGTCTTCACATTAGCAATGCCTTCAGGATAGAAAATCTCCCTATATAAATATTAATCAGGGATGATAGGCAATAGTGAATTTTGTCGAAAATATTTCCTGATCTCTATTGATCTTAACTCTTCTAACTGGGGAATCCACATCTATCTATCTATCTATCTATCTATCTATCTATCTATCTATCTATCTATCTATCTATCTATCTATCTATCTATCTATCTATTATCTATCTATCTATCTATCTATCTATCTATCTATCTATCTATCTATCTATCTATCTATCTACATATCTATGATTCACTTTTCTCTTTCTTCCCCCCACCATCTTCCTATTATCTATCATCTGTCTTTCTATCTAGCTATCTTTCTATCCTAATCTAGTTATCTACCATTTTGCAACCAGCATCTGTTTGTGGAAGCATCTAGCTATTTATTTCTGATGTGTTTGTAGTAACCCACTGTGATGTATATGTCTCCATTTCATCCTCCATCTTTTTCCTGACTTACATGTCTTCTCTGAAGCTTTAGGAGTCATTGTTTTGAATTTAAACTTACCAGTAGCTCACATTATGACCTCTAAAATTTCTTGGAAAATCTGTGTCCCAATATTGTGTTTTTAAATTCCTACCTATCTATCTGCCTACCTATCTGTTGTCTGTTTATCACTCTTACTATCTTTCATTGTATAACTATCATCCAGTTATTATCCGTTGATCTGTCTATGACTGAATATCTATATCTTTTCACATGTTAAGGTGCATGTTGCCTTGAATGTTTGGGATGGTGAGATATTTAATGGCTGGTGTTGGGCTGTAGGGGAGAAAGCAGAACAAAGAAAGTATTTCAGGCTATTTGGCAGACAGCAGGGAGAGGTATTTACAACCCCTCTGCACTGCGGCAGTATTTGCAGCTGTTGACTGTATCAGAGGAAGCAGAGGAAGTTCAAGAGAAAAGGAAACGCTCACTGATACAAATGCAAATTCTAAATGAGGTGCAATCTGCAATAAAGTACTATTTTTTAGAGAATACACAACAAGATGATAGCACATTCATAGCTTAGGGTAAGTAAAAGAAAAGGACAATAGCAGAATTGGTCCCAGCTTAATGATAGGGGGATACTGATTACATATGGTAAAATACACAGCACAATTACACTGACACATATGTGTCTGAATGTGGCAGTTACTGTACATCGAAGCAACTATGACTGGTCTGTCTTGAAAGGAAAGGGACACTTCAGATGGAAGTAGATAAAAGGAAAGAAAGATGGGATAATGAAATAGATATCACATGATAGATAAATTATACACTGATTCTTCTGTTAATATTGACAGAGAAAAATAGATGAATAAAACAAAGGCACAAGAAAGATAACAAAAGTAGACTGGTGATGGTGGTGCGTAAATGGTAAAGCGAGAAGAGAAAGACAAAAAAAACATTGATACTAGATATATAGATGAGAGAGAGTTGATGGAGAGATAGATAGATAGAGGTTGATGGAGACATAGATAGATAATAGACAGACAATAGATACAAAAGAACAGACAGGTAAACAGGTATATGAACAATAGGCTAATGACAGAGTGACACAGATGAATACATTGATAAAGATAGTTGATAAATATAATTATGAGAAAAGCTTTCAAAATCATGCCACTTATTTAAAAACTTAATGTACAGGAATTTCTTTTGTGAGCAGACAGTTATGAACAATAGAAGATACAAGTGATAACAATGTCCCAGCTACAGCAGCTAGGGGCAGAGAGAGAGTGATGATACCTTTGAAATACAGTTAGCTACATTTGTAAGAAGACAAACATGATCATTCTAGGAGTTGCTGCAGCTTAGCTACATGGGCATGGCTAGAGGAACAGATGGTATAGATGGCAGATAGACACAAAGATCTGAAAGACAAATATATTCAGGGTAACAGGTATACACAACGGGACTCCTTTACTAACAACTGACCATGACAAATTCATTAGTAACAAATAGCAACCATGTTTTACTCCTGCAGTTGCCAGAGCAAAACAAATTACTAATTGGTTGATATGGGTTACTGCATAGGTGCTCACATTTAATAATTGAATACAATATATTATAGGAATTGCTATAACTCAGAGTTCAGTTATGATAGACAGATAGAATGATAGATAGATGATAGATAATTGATGATAGATAATTATAAGATTGATAGCTATATCAATAGATAGATAGATTATAGATATATAATAGATAGCTAGATTATTGATTGATTGATTGATAAAGTTTATAGATTATAGATAGGTAGTAGATAGATAATAGGAGGATGGTGGGGGGAAGAAAGAGAAAAGTGAATCATAGATATGTAGATGATAGATAGATAGATAGATAGATAGATAGATAGATAGATAGATAGATAGATAGATAGATAGATAGATAGATAGAATGATAGATAGATGATAGATAGATGATATATAATTGATGATAGATAAGTATAAGATTGATAGCTATATCAATAGATAGATATATTATAGATATATAATAGATAGATAGATGATTGATTGATTGATTGAGTGATAAAGATTATAGATTATAGATAGGTAGTAGATAGATAATAGGAAGATGGTGGGGGGAAGAAAGAGAAAAGTGAATCATAAATATGTAGATAGATAGATAGAGGGTTATCTGAGTATACAGTAGTTATTTACCAATTATTTATGAATCCTGTTTATTAAAGAAATACATGCTTTTATAAGTATTTTTTCTGGAAAATGACAGAGGTTTATTTCACCTTATATCATGTTCTGGAATACATTTCTAGAGAAATCTGTTCCAAATCCCTGTGTATTGCAATGTGGGTTCAGGCAGTTTTTGAATTTCTTCTACTTAGTCCATGTGTTTGGATTAGGGCCACTAAGCCTTGCCAGATCCCCCGGATCAAAGTTCCTGGAATAACTCCAAGGCGGCTGACTTATCTCTCTCTCTCTCTCTCTCTCTCTCTCTCTCTCTCTGTCTCTCTCTCTCTGCCATGTTAAGCAATCCAAGTTATAAGATGGAGAAACACTTTCAACATGGAATAGTTGTCAACTGCAGTCATAATGATCATAGTTTGAGATCAATCCTTGTGATTTACATTTACTACACAACTACATAGGGAATAATAATAGATATAAATAACATCGACAGACAGACAGATAATTAGAATATACATTAAATAGATAATATAGATATGTCATATGTACGGTATATGTATGTTTTTTCTATCAATGTTTTTTCTATGTCTTTAATATTGTATCACATCTTATAATCTGTCTGGTTGCTTACAATAAAATAATGCAGTGTGCACCCAGGTTGTTTCCATGTGTGTACCACTGCCCCTAGCTTGTATATACTATCCCCCTCCTTGCTATGTGCTTTGATATCAAACCATATGTTATTAAAAAACCAAAACTGTTCTCACATTGAACCCACTGTTCACAAATTCTCAGCCTGTAAGCATTAGTTTGTCCTTGTGTCTGAGCTGTTTTTTAAAGCAACATTGTTGTCTCAAGAAGATGACAATCGTTAAATATGTTTTAAGAGCAGCATGACAGGAAACACAAAATAAATGTATACAGGAAATTCTATTAAACACACAAACCTTCTATAAAATGATTTTGCAAATATGGGTTACTCATTGTACAGCACTGTGAAATATGTTGGTGCTTTATAAATATGTGTTTGAAGAGGAAGACTTCCCAGATATTGCTGGATTACAACTCTCAGCATACAGAAATTTATCAGAAAGGGTAAAGAATCATGGGAGCTGTAGTCCATCTACTTCAGGGCTGAATTCTTAAAGCAACATCATTTGATAAAAACATTCTCCTGCTCTCCAGATCCCATGGACATGCCTTGTGAGAGGATCCTCCTGAGAATCCTGCCTGCTCACTGTACCACTGGCTCCCTGTTCTATGTTTATGTGACTAGAACCAGAGGTATTTTTCTAGCCTCATTCACCTGAAAGGGATGTGAATGCTGGAAAAACTACCTCACTATGCATAACAAAATATGCTTAAAGCTTTCAGCTCTAGCTGCAGGAACAAAACACATGGAACCAAAATTACAAAGGTGGATTCTTTTGCATGTTAATAGGACCCTGGCTCTGGTGAGCTGAGAGAATGTTATATCAAACAATATTGCTTTAAGAGTACGACACTGATGATGCTGAACTGAACCCATGATAATATGTTGGAGTATGCTGGATCTTGCAGTTATAAGTATGGCTGAGTATGATTATGCTATGGCCACCTTTAATGAAAGTGTGATATCAGCAAACAATTGCACAGTCAATTATTAATCCGGTATTTCACCTTTAAATTAACTTTTAATATGATGATGTAAACAATAGTGCAATTTTTTTCTATTTCTTTTTTTAATTTAATTTTTTTTTGTTCAGACGATCTCCAGTTGGAATTTCAGCAGCTAGCTGGTTGCTAGAACCCAGTTTACCCTAGCAACCAGGTAGTTGTGTGAATCAGAGAGTGGACAAATTAATAGGAAAAGGCCTGAATAGAAAGATAAGCAATAACAAGTATAAATAACAATTCAGTTGGAGACTCACAGAGGAATAGTTGTTTGGCTGCCAGGGTCAGTGACACCCAACTGAAAACTGGGAACATGCAAATAAATAATTAAACATTTTATTAAAAAAAGACAAAGAGTCTGCTAGACCAAACAATGCTATAATACACTAAAAGTTAAATTAAATGTAAACTACCTCTTATTTAATTTACCTCTTATTTAATTAGACTCTTTACATTGATATAGCATGCAATTGTTCCCTTTAATAAAATATTATACTGATGCCTCCTGCATGTAAACATATTATTTTCCCAGCTACATAAACATATTATAATGAACACAGTAATTACTGACATAGCAAAAGAAAAGTGCAAATGGACTTTCCACGGGTGCTTAAAGGGTTGGTGCATTGCCAGTATCATATAGATATATGTCATGCTTAATGTTGCCACCAAGTGGGAAGCCCTCTGTGAGCCTCATGGGACACTTTCCTGTCATCCTGAAAAGGGTGAGAGTTCAGTGCAGCAGCAGTAACTATAAACACAAAATGACATTATTAATACAAAAAATATGGGATGTGCAAAGCTGTGTCTGCATTTTATGCCATTAAATGCCACTTTTTTTTTAAGATCTATAAACCCAGCTGAAACAATATCATGAATGAAGGCCCCAATACTTTATGTTCTACCCAAAAAAGCACTTGTATTGGTATTTTGTTTTCCTTTCTGCTGTTTAATATATGAGTTTTGGACATGGTAGAGAAGAGCATCTGAGAGGATTATTGCACCATATTTCCAGCAAAAAAGCAACTGGAACATTCAGCAAACTCTGCCTGTAAATGGTATCAATCTGTTTTGAAAATGAAACATATGGTTTCAACTATGCAACTTTAAAGTTCTTTTCCTGGTAAAATGCAAATTTGTTTACAGCAGCCGATAAGTTGATAAAAACTCCGGACCTTTCCCAGCAGCCAATATATAGTGGCAAGCATAACAATTTTGTTAGACTTTGCTCTTTAAATCAAACAATGTTGTAACCCTTTCCAGTCCTTTTCTACTGAGCACCTGTTTGTATGACAATATGGAAAATTGGGCTCTGAACATCACACGAACAAATGAGCTGACAAAACAAAATATTTATATATATATAAAGCTAGGCTGGCTGGTTGACCTTTACTACATCCAGTGGAAACAAATCTATTCATCCACAGTCACTTAAGGTCATAATGAATGTAAAAGAATGCTCTTATTAATCAGTTGGTTTAAACAGGATTTCAAATCATTTTGCAGTGAGTCAATTACTTTAGGCCAAGTCATTTGCTTGCGGCTGCTTTGTAAGGCCACTGATTGCCCTGGACAAGTATGATATCTATTATCAAAAATGCTTCGGCTTTTGCATAAGGGGTGTTTCCTTAATATGGATCTTTATCTTAAGTCTACTGAAAATAACTCAAACATTTATTAAACGCAATAGGCTGGTTTTGCTTCTAGTACGGATTAATTATATCCTAGTTAGGGTCAAGTACAAGGAACAGTACTATGGGAGATGGTCTTCTTTTGGATAATGGGTTGATGATCCTGGCCCCTCTGCCGCCTGAGGCAGCTTAGTGTTGCTGCCACCCCCCCTCCTCGGTGCGCCCACCTTTTTGATCCGGGGGGTCCACGAGGGAGGCGGAGAGGGCCAAGACGCTAGTGCAGAGAGCAGAATTGCGCTCTCTGCGCTAGAAGAACCTAATTTCTGGTTTGAAAAAAGGAAATTCAGCTCTTAAAGTACCAGGAGCAGGATTTTTGCTGCCCCTGGTACTTAGTGGGGCGCTGCCGCCTGAGGCGAGTTACTCAACTCGCCTCATTGGTGGAGCGCCTCTGGGTTTACAGTAGGGATGCACTGAATCCAGGATTCGGTTCGGGATTCGGCCAGGATTCGGCCTTTTTCAGCAGGATTCGGCCGAATCCTTCTGCCCGGCCGAACCGAATCTGAATCCTAATTTGCATATGCAAATTAGGGGCAGGGAGGGAAATTGCGTGACTTTTTGTCAGAAAACAAGGAAGTGAAAATGTTTTCCCCTTCCCACCCCTAATTTGCATATGCAAATTAGGGTTCGGATTCGGTTCGGTATTCGGCCGAATCCTTCGTGAAGGATTCGGGGGTTCGGCCGAATCCAAAGAAGTGGATTCGGTGCATCCCTAGTTTACAGATAATAGATTCCAGAGCCTATATTTCTGGACCCACCAGCAGCTAGATCTACATCCAGTCATTCAGACTTGATCTCTTGAGCTGACTATAATACATAGCAAGAAAGGCAGTTAGCAGGGAGAGTGACCAGAGCTATGGCACATGTGCTGCTTTCATTGTCCCTGTTTGTAGGGTGGAAATGAACACATCACTGCCTGCTGTGGTTTCACTTCCATTATCTGGAATGAGAGATGCCTTTGATCACTTGGTATCCATGATTATCACTCAGAATAAAGCCGCACATATAATCAAGTGATAATCACGTTTTTTGGGGGGGGGCTACTCATGTAATGCTCAAATGAATTCTGGGAAGTCGCAACTAACGCTGCTTTGATCTCTGCCACAAGTATCAGTGATCAAAACACTAGGTATGTCATAGTCTTAGAGGGTCTGGAAGGCAAAATTACATTTAAAATAAATGGAACCATCCCTATTTGCACTGTTTAATACAACACTGTATAACATGCCATGTGCTACTGACCCTGATTCCAGAAACAATCTAGCAGGAACCAGCTAATAAACAAACCTAGAGTAAAACTGATTCTGCAACAGCTGCCCAGTGCTTCAGTGCATGCATACATGAGTGGGGTGCACACAAAGGCAAACTGCAATGCGGAAAATCCAGCCTTGAGAAAGGGGATCAACAAATACTACATTTAATAACAATGAAATTTGCCAATACCTTTTCAAAATATATTCAATGAAGGTACATTAGAAAGTTGCATAGAATTATATATTTTTTTGGGGAAAACCTGCTTTTGAATGGCCCTCTTTTCTATTATATAACTGTTTACCTGTCCCTATTATAATATAGCATACAGCTGGGTTACAGACTTCATGGGTTTGATCTCAAATACTAGTTAAATAATATCTGCCCGTGGACATGTTATAGATGTATGTGGCCAGACAGTAGAGCCCCTGTGATGAATCATTCTTGTAGCTAACAGGTACACAAACGACTGCTTTTATCTCATGTGTTTCTAGTTTAGATCAGATCCCCTGAAGTTCATGCAAACTTCCAAGGCCCAAGTAGAATTCTATCATTGCAGTTAATACAGAAATGGCCGGGGAATCTGTATCAGTTAAAATACTGGACTAGTCTGCACTGAATATAAACAGAACAATGTTCAGCTTCTTACAAATGAAATCTGGGAATCTGGGTACAAACTGAAGCAAACCTGTCCAGAAAGATGCCACCCATTCCGGTGGTCCTATGCCTTAGCCAACATATTTGCATTATTATTGTCGGCATATTTACACTTTATACTGTGCTGACTCTTTAAGGAAACCAGGAACCATGTGCTGTATTGTATCAAACATGCTCAAACCCTACACCTATGCGCTGTCACACACATTTCATTCTCTCTGTGGCTTCAAATGGATTCTTATCTGTGTCTCTAACAATCACATAATAATATCCCCACTTCCAGAGAGGAAAAATACATTGCTGATAACACACAGGGACTTTGGCTGCAGGCCATGAGATGGAAATTCTGAAATGATCATGTAACTTTTCCACTGGACAATAGAGACATTTCCAAATGGAAATGCAAAATGTATGACATTCCAGTCTGGCTTCAATTGTCTTATTGTGCCTACAGCCCACTCCACACTATATGTCGATGTTCCATGTGAGTATTGTAACAGGACAAACCAATAATCCAGAAAGCTTTGGATCAGCTGGTACTATTTATTATTTGCAGATGATAGCACAATGACTAGATGTAATTTAGACAATAAAAACAAGAGTCCTGTCAGTGAAAGATAATTCCAATGGCTCTTTAAGTAAGGAAGCAAGCACTTCACTGAGACCTGCTCATCTCCTGAATACACTGGCATCTTAAAAGACGTAAGAAGGGGTCCCAGAGGCCAGGCTGTAGATCAGACTTTGTTGGCATAGCTCTACAGATTACACCTTGTAGGAAGGGCTTCCAGTGGCTTAAATCATTTTAACTGAAACACAAAGAAGAACAAGAAATAAAGATAAAGAAATAATTAATTTAGACATGTTACACTGTGATATTTGGGCTTCTGTACCAGCCTAAAGCAACCACTGCTCTGATTTCCAGCACATACTCTGACTGCTGTCTGTTATGTGAGCGTAGAGACCAACTCATAATAAACAAAATATACACTGTGTTAAAATCCAGAATACAAGCCTTATTAGTAAAGAATTTAAATTCACATTGCATAACAGCTTAGCAGTAACTCCAGATTCGTGACAGATGCAGAGATTCAACCAGGATCCAAAGTGAGTATATCTTGGCCATACCAGCTCTTCTGCCAGCCCTGCCCCCATTAAGCCCACCAACCCCAGCCATGTTACCTGCTCCAATGCTTTCAACAATACAGGAGTACTTTGAATATGATTCCTACATTTCAGTGGAGCAGGTAAGTTGGGTTAAAGGCCTGTTACTACTTGTCGTGACCATTTAAAAAATAGAACATTTCTAGCCACAATCATTTTAGGTTTTAAACTTTACTTTGGGGCCTTTATCTGTATTTCATACTGCTGTACTGCAATAGTGGAATAGGTATAGGCCCCTTTTGGGCCTCTGTATATCCCTGGCTTCCCTATGTCTGCTGTCTCTGTTTCACCCAAAAAAACAATATCCTCATTTATATAACTTGGTCCTTTGGCCTGACTTGTATACTGAAACAGAGAAACAACTGTTTATAAGATGACTGCAAATCAGTCTCTGTGTTTGAACCAGAAGTGGCTTTCATTACAATTCTCTCACTGCGGGTTTTAAATCAGAAAACTTTTACACATTTTGGCTGCACAAGGGCACACTCTTGGGCCAGATTGTCTTGGTCTGTTTGTTTGGAACTCAGGCCAATGATTTGATCATAATAGGGACCAATATAAATCTATTGGGAGAGGACCATATCAATGGACCAGTGCTGTCCATGCCCAACAGGACTTTCAAACCTACATGAAAGACATCTGGCTCATTTTCAATGTGTGCTTTCTATGTGTTAAATGAACCTAGGGGCCCATACCATCATCAGAAGGTACAATGGCTCAAGTTATTGTGTGCACAGAACATTTCACCCTTGCATATTAGCATTTATATGTAAAAGCAGATGAGCACCATCTCTTTATGACCACTTCCTGGTGCTGCTCTACAGATTATCTGAGTATCCATAAATCAAGACGAGAGAGAGAGAGAGAGAGAGAGAGAGAGAGAGAGAGAGAGAGATTAATTTAAAAACATTTTCTTAATACTTGTATTAATACGTATATCTTTGCTTTGAAAGATTATCAAGTGTACATTAATATAGCTTTGGCATCTTTCACAAGTGATAAATACAATGTTTTCTTGAAAATCTGTGTTACTCCTCCTCTCTAAATCCAACTTTACATAGGCCAATATAAGCTTCTGACCTAACGTCTCCAGACCAAACTGGAAGCTTATTGACCTGGGTATGGCTTTCCTAAGAGTCTGCCTAAACAATATGAGGCCAAAAAAAAAATGGGGAAAAAGGTATTGGTCAGATTAAAAATGCATTGGGCAAGCCTCATTTATGATCTGATAATTGGCCTAGGGGGTTCAGACAAATGGATCAGCCTCATTTAACCCAAAATGTGAGTGGCGAAAATCCAATCATTTTGGTGACCTTGCATATATTCTTCCTATTTCAGTGGTGATTGCATTAAATATAAACTCTATCACTGGAAGGAACACCAACATTGGCAGTACCCTATTCAACTAGGGCAGGTGCACCTCTGTGCTTGCTCACTCTAATGACTGACTTATACTTTAGTGGTAAAGTATTAGGCTTCATTCAGTGACACCGAATTAGAGAAAAGTTTTGCTTCTCAGGCAGTTATACCCTTCATGTTTGATCTGGGCCAGCCCTTCCCTGTGTCTGTGGCTCTGCACATGCTTTGGCTTTTTTCTTGAGTGTTTGCATTGCTCACAACACATGCACATTGGAGGAAACATTTACATTTGCAGTATTCTGTTTTATTTATTTTTCTTTAACTGTTGGGTTGAGATAATAAATGTAAATAAATAAAATTCACAGCAGGGAATTTAAGAACCAATGACCCAGAAAAAGCAAATAAATCCCAGATAGCTGCCAATGTAAGTACTGGCAACTTAATCAAATAAAATTTGAATGTGGAAGTGCCTCTTGGGCTGGGAGAGCCCTGAATTCTGGGCTGTTTGGAAATTCCTGTAGGAAACAATGTTATTAGTTCATTCAGATTTATTTCCTTTGATGTGCATTTTCCTAGTGTCTCCATAGGAAGGCGCTGTTGGACAAGTCTGTTCAGTTGAAAGAATTACTGTTCAGATGCCCTTTAGTTAACCTGCGAGGCTGCACCACGTGACCTACTATTTCATTTAGGATGTTAGATCTCCAGGAAATGCAAAACCCCCACATGGACTCCCAAAATATGAGCACAGCCCCAGCACAAACATCCCTATATTCCTGCCATTGCATGGGGCTGTCTCCCTTTACTGTGCCTAAACCTTATGACAAGGGCTGCATGATCCTAGCTTTGCAAGGCAAAATCAAAAGAGAAAACAATCAGGCAAAAGGATTATTTTAAAATGTCCTCAAAACATAAAAACAGTAGAAGGATTTTTTTTTTTTTTATTATTATAAAACCTGGGAAATAAAAAAAGCAAGAAAGAGAGGTTGCTTTGTGTTAGTGCAGATTGTTCATGATGATTTGCTATCATATAAATCAGGTTAGATAGTATTTCAATCCAAAACATTCCCTCTGCTCATCTTCTGCCTGCAGGACTCTAGAATAGAGCAAAATAAAGGTTTAAAGAAAATGTCATGCTAAGCAACTTTCCACTATATATGAATGAAACATTTAAAAAGCTGTATTTGTTAAACCCCTGTTCTGTTCTCTGGCTCCAAGTCTTGAAACCATGTAGCAAAAGTTAGTTCTCCTCCAGGTCTGTCAATCAGCTGGCTTCTGCAACATGGTTTCAGGTGTCAGAACCAGTAGTGCAGAGAATGCAAATGCGCAGATGCTGCTTTTTGTAGCAATTACATTTACAAACAACGTGAAATTGGGCTAAACTGAAGAAAAGAGAAGGAAAGAGAGAAACTACTTTAATATTCGATTAAGCAAAATCGCAGTGAGAATGGGGTATTTTTCCAGGTTAAAACTTTTAAATATAAGAGAACATTTGGCTCTTTTCATTTGCAAATTAAATATTGATTGCCCTTAGTGAATGATGCGCTAACACTCACACCCTGACTTTTAAGTGTCTGAAATAAATATATGGACCTTGTATTGATCTCTGCCTGTAATAAAACTCCATCTCCACAAACTACAATTTTTTGTGTTGAGTCCAGATGGAGATTGTACTTTAGAATATTTAGCCCAAGTACAAGATACGATCCAGATTTGAAATGGCTTGAAATTCATAAAATCTTACTTATAAGTATGTGTGTGTCAATAATACTAACAAAATAATGTCACTCTGTATATTAGAATCCTAATTAATTGCATGAAGCTGTGAACTTCCTACACTTTAGGGCTTTCAGGAGGTGATTATTTAAGGTAGTTTGTGTTTCCAGCTATAATTACCGTAATGACTCATCTACTGCGCACTTGTCTTTCTTTGGAACTATACAGTCACTTTGTCTCTTTGGTTCAGTGACTTCATAAACTCCAAGTTTTTGGCACCTTTTCTTAAAGTTCAAAGCTCAGCAATATAGTTCACTTTGAGCTGATGTCAAACTGAAAACAAATGTCGGTGTTTTGTTAGTTATTGCAATGTAAGGACCCCAAATGCTAAATCTAAGAATACACATATAAAATCCGTTTGGAATAAATGTTCCCAAAAATATATATTTGCAAAAATCAATTAGAACAACATTTTTAAGTAATTTAAGCAAACGTCTCTTGTCTTGTTCTCTCTTATTTGCTTTTATCCACAACATATTCGCCCCTATATGATCTAAGTGTTTCAGATATTATTTTCTGCACAAAAAAACCTTAATTCAGAACAAAAGGAGAAACCCCATTTTACCCCACAGAAGCTATTTAATATATATTCAGAAATACCTGCAGCACAGTTCCTCTGCAATGAAAAGGGGGACTTTATTACTTTACATAAAAGTCTTTTTTTTTCCTGGCTTTATTTTTACTATTAAAGGCTTCTGGGAATCTCAATCTAGTGAAGAGAAGTTTTAAGCTGAGTTATTTATGGTCCCACAGAGATGAGTTCTGAGTGGCTGCCTCTCGTCACGTGATTCTAATAAACTTTGTTTTATGGCCTGAGAGTTGACAAGCTAAAATATAATTCCCACCATAAATTAGTTTAAGAGCCTAGAAGTGCAGATGCGTTTTGTTCCTGGATGTAGTAATAGGGAGAGTGTTGGGAAGGTTCATTCTGCTTGGATCTCTTAACAACCAGCCACATTCTCTCTGCTGGATCTGCTGTTGCTGCTGCTGCACAAGGAGACAAATAATAAAGTAAGTGATTCTGTGTATAATCTGATTGCAGGATACGATTTCTGTTGCACACAGTGAGTACCCCAGAAATCATGATAAAGATCATCCATCGATTTAGATTCGTTTTTTAGAATGTGAATTTTAAGGGTTCTCAGAATGAAATTAGGAAATGTGTTTGTTTTATGTGAAGCCCATTGTTTATATCCTTTAACTCAAGTTCAGATTGTGTGTGACGGCTCTGCTGGGCAACTCGATACAAGGGAACTACAATTTCCCCCGGAGTTCAGAGAAACTTTGTTGCAGTGTGTAAGTGTTACAGATGCACTGATTCTTTGTTTCTTTATTGCAACAGGTTCTCCCAAATGGAGCAGTACCTGCAGTAAGTACCCAGTCTTTTATTCTTTATTCTCCCTGTTTGGACTGAATATTAAGTAGAAATGAACATGTGATGATACAATCGGTTGTCTGGGTGCTGGCTGCTTTAATGCATGGGACTTCTCTTGAATGTAAGGTAGATTTCGGGATGGGAACTGGGGGTGAGGGGTTGTACAGGGGGGAAATAGTTGATTTGTTGCTCAGAGAATCTTGGAAATTGGAATTTGGAAATAGGGAATTTTAAGGACAAGCCTATGTGTGTTTATAAGAGGTTGGCCAGTCAGTGTACTTACAATAAGGCATTTCCCTAGGGATGATTACTGTGTATAGCGCCTCCCACAGCACAGGCTGGTGTAGCATTACGTGGCTACTGTATATAACGTCTCGTTACTTCATTTGTTCATCATGTTTGCAACTGTGCTGCTTGTTGTCATGTGAGTGAACACAATGGCTGGGGGATATTTGTATGAACAACCCAATGTTTGTATTAGCAATGTACAACCTTCTGCACGGATGCCATCATTTATACAGAGTGCTCATTCCACTGCAAACACCACTTCAATTGTGGTTGTTAACGGTTATAAAAAGAATAATACAGGTCAGGCAAATGTCAGTTCAGTATCAGATGTTATTATTAAAATAGGTAGAAAACTGCAATACAAATATTGTGTTTTTATTCATCATTCTTCTTCTGTACAGCTCAGTTACATGGGACAGAATAGAAACAGTAGAAAATGAATATTATCAACCCTTGGAATAAATTTCCAAAATAGATAGATAGATAGATAGATAGATAGATAGATAGATAGATAGATAGATAGATAGATGATAAATAGATAGATAATAGATATATAGATGATAAATAGATAGATAGATGATAAATAGATAGATAGATAGATAGATAGATAGATAGATAGATAGATAGATAGATAGATAGATAGATAGATAGATAGATAGATAGACAGCGGTATATCAGATAAATAGACAGGTTGGATACTAATTTTTAACAGATTAATTGATAAACAGACATGTATTTATACATATAAATATACAGGTAGATACATAAAAAGATGGATAATAAATAGATAGCTATAGAAGCTATAAAGGGATTATGCATAATTTCTTATTAATAAATATGTCTTAATTGATCAGGAACTAATAAGCAACATTTTAAACCATTTATATAAAAATAAAATGCAGCCTTTGTTGTGCATGTTGCTTTTGCCCTGTTCAATAGTAAGAGTTGCTGGCAACAATGTTCTTCTGTTCCAGTTTTTTGCCAAGCAAGTGAAAAATCGGGCAGGTTGCTAAAAAGTCGAGTTTTTCGGGCATTTGGAGCATAATAAAAGATAAACAATATGTAATAAACACAGAATATGCATGTTTTAATGAACTAGGCCACAAAAGAGAGAGAAAGAGATGAAAAGCGTTTCTATGGGCAGTTGAGCAGCAGTTGAATATTTAACGTCCTTGTTCATCAATAACCGTGTGGCTTTGACCTGTCTGAGCGAGTCGTGCGATAAGGTGAAATTCAGGTCACGCAGTCTAACAAACAAATAGCAAAATTAGCACACAAAGATCTGCACTGATTTTATCTGCGTTTAAAGGTGTTTCTACCCCACAGAAAGTATGTTGCTTTAGTTTCATTGTGCATTTGCATGTAAATCTGCAGAAATATTTGTCAAGAACTTTAAAACATTAGTTTCATATGAAATGATCATGGTTCCTGTTTAGAAACATCAGCAATATTTAAGAGAGAGAGCAATATCATTTTCGTTTCATCTTGTTCTCGTGTTGGATTCTAAACATGTTTTATCCAATGTAGGTGACTTAAGGCGTTCGAATGTAATAACTGCAGATTGTTAAATAACGAATTAATAATAAGAAACAGTTTCAGAATAACAAAAATATTAATTTTTAAGTTTACCGTGACATTAGGAAATTGTGAAAGAAATCCACATTTTCTCAATAGGTGCCCCTTGTGGGGTCGGTTTTTGTTACTTCTTTCTCCAAGTGAGCTGGGGAGGAGAGGAGATGTAGGTTCGTGAACTTTTGTACTGCACTGTGTGACTGTCGGCCACGTAAAAATAATGGAACTTTTTGATATGTTTGCAAATGATTTCCAATGACCTTTCCCCCCAACCTTAACCATAAACGCTAACATACTAAAATCTCAATATAGTCCAAAGGTTGTGTTGGGAGAACTTGAGCTACCACTGGAATCTGTCTAACCTTGAACAACTACAGTTTCCTTACAAGCTAAGTAGCCTTTTATTCTATAAATTCATGCATTGCAGTAAGTTCGCGTTGCTTTGTTTGAAAATGTGTGATTTGGAAAGGTATTTAAGCTTTTAAAATGAGGGCAAATTTTTATAAATGTACATTTTCTGGATAATATTGAGGATACATGTTATGGATTTGAATTAATATGGATGATAGATTTTACAAAATTCAAAACAGTGTGTATTTAATTCAACAAACCTTTCATTGTGATTCTATACTGGATATCCTTCAGCTGTACAGTTCTATAATGTACAAGGGCTATGCAGCGAAACTGAAGAAAAAAAAGATTCGATATAGTGCAATATAATTAAAACATGGGTAAAAAGCAGTATTATTCGTGTCATTAAATAGAAATATTTGTATAAAGTATTTGAGTTGGTGATTCATTAAAACAGTAATATGTTGGATGTGGATAAATTGTATTTGCATTTTGTCACTGAAAATGCCATCTTATTTTTAGGTAATATTACTAAGTGTATTGTGATACAATTATATATAAGGAGCAATGACTATTTCATTTTAGAGATAATCTTTTGTTGTATTATCTACTATAATCTACTCTACTTGCACTACTGTAAGTTAAACTCCATATCCAAACTATGCAGTTGTGATAATGCAGGTGATAACTGGTATTTTAAATCTGATTGTAAATGAAATATAGGTTATACGGGCAAGGGGCTCCACCTAAAGCACCTTTCTTCCATCCCAACGTGCATTATTAATACGTTGTCTATATGTACCCTGTAGAACCGAATTTGTGTGGTTTTAACAGTCACAGATTCGATCCTAGGGGGATATATGGTCGATGCAAATACTTCGATTCCAGCAATGTTGCTTGTATTCGTATTTCATGGAGGTGCTGTTACCTGGATTTTTGCTTTTTTTAAAAAGGTAAAATATTGATTTTTTTTCATATTACACCCAAATGTTGTGTGTTTTGTATGTCAGATAATTATTTTCCCAATCTTTTCAATCACATATATGAAATGTAATGATCATCTAGCCAGTCTGTGATAGTGACCCGTTTTGCTGTATGATTTGTAAAATGAGAGATCTTGGTAGTGCCCCTCACTTCTAATTGTACTGCTGGTGCATCTATGGTGCCAGGTTGAGCCTGTGTCCTTGTATGGTGCAGTGCAGTGAATATTTTGGCGGACTGATGTTACTTGATGTGGAGTTAAGCTGATATTGTCTGTATATTATAATAAAGATAGTTAATATCAATCTGTATGGCTATTTAATGCAAAAAAAAAACTATTTACACAAATCCATATTGTAATCAATATTCTTATTTTTTTTCTCTTTATTTATTGTGTTTTTCCAACAACTACATACATTGTATCTTCATCTACTTCTCTAAGGAGTAAGATTTAATATTCTTATATTTTATGTGCTTATTGGGCTTGGTGACACCTCCACACTATGCTTGTGTGAGTATTGATCCTAAATTATTTCTCATTTCCCCATGTGAAAAGCAAAGCACGAGTTACTGATTGTCTAATTTTTTTTCAACCTGACTAGATGAAGTAACTTTTAGATGACCCCAGAAAGACAAAGCCAAGACAGGTCTTTTGTACATCTTATGATCCCCCTGATGTTCCCTTGGCAATTTTAACTCTCGGTCTCTTTTTAACCCCCCACAATGGATTTAAGAAAGGAATAAAGGCAGCTCCTGGGCTTCAAATACACCAACACATTTTATCCAAGCATCTGCACACTATGTTGATCTTGCAGGGCAGAACAGGATATAAAAGTCACTTGTGACTAAATTCATAGTTGTCTGGGTGATTAGAGGAGGCTTTTTTTTTATTAGCGCGTGAAATGTGTAATTAAGGGGGGGGTGGATTGGAATGGGCTCATAACGATCCAATCAAATCAATATTATTTTGTTATTTTGTGGAAATTATGAGGTACAATTAAAGCCCGTGATAAACTTTCTGCTCTGCGATTGGCTGGAGCGGTCACGTGGCCACCTAACTTTATTCAGTTGACAGCAAGTAGGAGGGCTTTATGGAGGGAGAAAAAAAGACAACACGAGAAAAATTAGTATTTTCTATCCTCAGAAATTAATGGCCATGAGTTCGTACATGGTAAACTCTAAGTATGTGGATCCTAAATTCCCTCCATGCGAGGAGTATATGCAGGGCAGCTACCTGGCTGCTCAGGGCTCTGATTTCTTCAGCCCTCCGGCTCAGGGCTCAGAGTACCAGCCACACCAGGGGATCTATGGCCGCTCACACTACAGCGACGAGTCGTTCAGTTGCAGCAACGCTCAGAGCTCTGCTCTCCAGCCCCGGGGTCATGCACAGGAGCCCAGTGGCCCCCAGGAACCATTTGCAGCTGCTGATGACCATTGTCCTGCTCCAGCCTCTCTCTCCAGCTCCCGAGCCTGCAGCCAGCAACAACAGCACCCCAAAAATGGTAGCCTGGGCAAACCCCCAGCCATAGTGTACCCCTGGATGAAAAAAGTCCATGTCAACTCAGGTAAGGAACAGCTACTTCTAATACCTACTGCATGGGGATCTGAGGAGCTTGCTGAAAGAAATACCAGTAATATTATTATTTATGGGCTTTAAATCCTAGGAAGCCATTACACTCATCATAAATTTTTATGGTTGAAGGAATAGGCCGTTAGCCATGTGGTTCTGTTTTTTTTTTTTCCCTCCCCTGCAGTAACAAACTCCATCTACAAAGTGAGTGCATGCAAACCAGATCCATACATTATGTATATTTTGTGGAGTTGGGAACAGTCCCACTTGCCTTGATTGCACAGGTTCCTCTCACCAGGTCTAATAAAAAAACCCTTTTGTTGTTTCTCCCCCCCCCCCATTTTATTTTACTTTAAATTTAGTGAATCCAAATTACACTGGAGGGGAACCCAAACGATCCAGGACTGCTTACACCAGGCAGCAAGTCTTGGAACTGGAAAAGGAGTTTCATTTTAACAGGTATCTCACTCGACGTCGCCGGATAGAAATTGCCCATAGTCTGTGCTTGTCCGAACGCCAAATCAAAATCTGGTTCCAAAACAGGAGAATGAAATGGAAGAAAGACCACAAATTGCCCAACACCAAAGGCAGATCCACTTCTTCTTTATCCCAACACATACAAATTGTTTCCAAGGACCATCAGACTGACCTGACCTCTTTATGAGGATAAATGGCAGATTTTTATTTTCTACCTTTGTATTCACAATCATCATTCCTTCTCGATCTGCATTCGATGTTCAAGACTTGAGCGAATTGTGCAAAGAAAGCAGAACATAATGACTCCAGGGCAGTCAGTTTCATAGGTGATGCTGTGTAAAGGATTTTTATGGCAATAAGGACTATTTAGTTCAAAGGCACAAGCAACAAATATTTATAGGAGACGTTTTCAAATAAAATCAGATTGCAACAAATATTGAGTATTTTGGGCAAAAGAAACGTATTTTTTTTTCACCAATGAAGATTCCATAAAGATCAACCGAGAAGGTGACAGAGTTTCTTGGGAATCATTATGTATGTCCCTGTGTCTTTTGTTGGGCTCGGGATTGCGTTAACCTGGAGATGCAGATCAAGTTAGCAGGTCTCTTAAATCTGAAAAATGTGTTGGCCACATGGTCTTACAATCGCTTGTGGATTTCTAAATCTTGCCTTCAGTATTAAACACAATATACCAAAATCCTTAAAAAAAATTATAATAATATTCTATGAAATAAACGGGTTTTTTATTGTGTTTGAAAACTTTCACGTATTTATTTAAACTGAACTTATGTATCAAACAAAAACCATTTAAACCAAAAATAAAAAAAACGAAAGATCCCACTCAATCAATTTTCAACGAATTTTCTTTTCTTGCAATATCTCAATCGAAAACAAAAAGCCTACTACCACTGCAGTACTTATTTATTATTTAGCCCTAATTTAGCATTTAGACATGATGTATATGATGTAATTTTTATTTTGTATATGTATGCTCATATGTATACTCTTTATGCTAGCAAACGTGTCCCTCACTAAATATAAAATACATATTTTCAATGTTGCCCATAAAGAAAAAGGATGTAAACAAGAATGTAGCTCTTTTTTTAGCAATATTTGTCTGCATATCATTTTACAAAATGTTAATAATGTAATATTTTAGAATAAGTCTTCCAAGTGGTAAAGGGAACACGTTTCTAGGAAACTGACCGTTACAAAATATTTATCCTTTCAGTTATAGTTTTAATCTGTCCCTTTTTTCAGTTTTAAAACGGAATCATCATGTTTAAAGACAGGGAAAAAAATGTGATTGTATAAATGACTGGCATAAAGGAAGGTATTGGCAGATTCATTTTTAAGGCAAACTTGAAATCTGTTTCCTTTCAATGTTAACAAAATAAAATGGCAGAGAAAATGCTCGTGCAATTGTTCATTTTTATTGCATCGAATTGCTTTTTTTTATGTAATAAAAAAATGTATTTAAGAACATCCAAGGGAGTGATTCTAATTTGAAACTATGTATGGTGTGTCTGGCAGACTTACAAAAACGTGTAGTTACACGACTGATACTATAGTGTTAGAATCAGATAAGGAAGAACAAATGCTGGTTTGGTCAGTCCTACACTTATTTAACTTCTGGACTTTTATAAAAGGAAATTCTAGATCCTTTATTGAATTTGGCTGCTTGGATACATTTTCACCCATAAAACGTGGTCCTGTTTTAGTATTAGCGCCATTATTGTCTCTATGGCTAAAAGCTCATAGTTCTTACAGAGCAGAGGGGTCTTATTCTAGAAGCTTTCACATTGAGAAGTTGAAAAGGTATTTTACTGCAGAAACAGGTTCAACCGAGGGACACATTTTCTGTCCGATTAGTTGTATTTCAGCCGGGAGTGTTGACCTCTAAACCCTTGACCCCTTGGACTTTAACTCCCTTATTTTAGACATAGAGGCCTTTTGGATTTAGTATTTGTTAAAAGCCTTCTTTGTAAAACGTGTCAAATTGGAAGCATTGAGCGCACAATGCCCAGTCCCAGGTATACCACAAAGAAATACAGTGTGGCTATCAGACCATTCATGCATCTGGGCTACATGCGGGGAGATGGGCTGATTTATTTCAATACAGAAAGTATTCCATTGCTTCCCCCCCCCCCCCCCAGTTTTTACAAACCGTGTTTTCTTTTATGTGAAAGCACAAAACCTCATACTGTAAAAATCCACTCCGCACATGAAACGGGGTTTCCTATAAATCTCCTTGGGGTTACTTTCCAGGGGGGGACACTAGCAGTTTAACAGCACAGCTATAGAACAGTGTGCAAATAATTCATGGGTATATATTATTGTAAAACAGGGACCAGGAACTAAAGGGCTGATCAGCTACAAAGCTACACGAACAAAAATAATCCATTCCTCAGAAATACCAGCTTTAATTGTAAAGTCGTTGGAATGCCCCTGATTGGAAATATTGCGCCTATGGATTAATAGAAAATATCCAGGGAGTAGGAAAGAGGCTGTTTTGAAAGATGTAAAGAAAGGGCGCATATACCCATACACACAACTACAATCAGACCACATACACACACACACGATCATATATGCACAACAAAGCTCTTTGTACTTAAATGCCCTCTAGTCCTCCCTATAAAAAGTCATCAGCAACGGTCACTTCCTCTGTGTTTATTCTGTTCATATAAGCACCAAGAAATATTGTTTTTTTTTTTTTTTATGTGGCCTTTGCCTATATGTGTGTATATATACATGTGTGTGTGTGACGGTACACAACAACACAGCTCTCTCTCAGCAGCCGATAAACAACTCCATATGTGAAGTAGGCATTGCGCCTGGAGAAATATTATATATACTATTGTGGCTTGTGTTTCTCTTAGACTTTGTGTGTCATGGAATTAATAAAAGCTCATCAATAGATGATTTCTAACCTTGATTTATTACTATTCCATGTCATACTGAGCAAGTTGCACGCAGTGATTGCTTTGCATTGATAAAATGCCTATTTATACACTGAGTGCGTTAGAGACTTATATAACAATACTTACCATGTCACTGACTTTGGTTAGGCCACAAAGCCACACATAAACCTTGCTATCTTTGTGGGGTATTGCAAACATATAATATGACTCCTTGTATGTATATATATATATATATATATATATATATATATATATATATGTAGATAGATAGATAGATAGATAGATAGATAGATAGATAGATAGATAGATAGATAGATAGATAGATAGATATGAGAATACCTTTTTCATAATTACAGCCAACCAACTTGTTATCTATTGTATCTGTCCTTTAGATGCAAATGCCTTTGTACTATAGAAGCTGAATGTTTCTGGTTTTAGGAGAGGGGTAGATTTAGTGTATGGAGGCTGTTTATTTTATATTTGGTGTATGATCTGTATAGGGAAAGTGGGCTGCAAGAGGTGCCCATGCTTTTCTGTATTTGTGTGGGTAGGCTAGTATCTGAATATAATTTCATTCTATCAATAGCAGATCAATAGCAATTGATGTAACCAAACAAATGATACTCAGATGAAATAGATTCATTAGAAAATGGATACTTCATAGACAGAGATACAAAAAAACAGCTAAAGACTGACCAAATACACTTATGTGTGTGTATTTGTATTTACATACAATTATTTAATTAAAATTTTAATATATATATATATATATATATATATATATATAGATATAGATATATATATAACATTTTATGGAGACAGAAAGACAAACACTGTGTGTATATATATATATATATATATATATATATATATATATATATATATATATATAAAATTGAGAAAATACACTACAGTCCACCTTGAAGAAACTTGATTTTCCACTGTATATAATATGTGAGGCAGGAATGGCTGTGGGGTGTCTAATAGCTCCTCCTCTGCTCCTAACAATACATCAATAAAATTCTGTGTATTATATCACCACTAGTCGTTAAGAAAAGAATGAAGGGAAAGGCTGAGTCAATAGCAAACAGCTTTCACTGTACAGTACAGTAAATCAGGATCTTTCAATGCACAGCCTCCGAGCTTTCCCAACCATCTTGTGAGGCTTTTTTCATTGATTTTGTAAACACAGAGGCAGCACTGGGTGCTCTAGAAATGTTCCCAACATGTACAATATCAAAGTGGATTGAAGATGCCAAGAATAGGTTTCCTCAAGTCCTGACCCACGTGATCCACCAAATAATTAATTCAGCTCGTCCCTTAAGAAACACAGCGTCGTCATTAATTTGCCACGCAAAGGACTCTATCAGACTTGAAAACTGAAGAGATACAGAGAATATAATATACAAAGAGAGCAGTCTGTATTCTCTGCACTCCCACCATCTCTTTCATAGCAGAAGAAAAGAGATCTTGGGTAGGTATATGCCTTATATGTTTTTATTCCTTGCCTATATAATTCTAATTGAACTTTGCTGTCATGGATGTGATAAATCGTAGTGCCCTCTGGTTCATTCTCGCTGCAGTCACTAGTTGGCATAGGCTGATATTGTGACCTTTGTTCAGAAAAGCTTATGGTTTAGAGAAGGAAATGGGGCTGCTGTGCGCAACTGCTCCCTGAATCTTCTTGGGGAGAGTGTGACTTGGAGAGAGGGGATTCTCAGTCTTCACATTCGATTTGTATTCCGCTCGGAATGGCTCAGATTTACTGGCTACTTTGGGTTTTCTTGGGAACAATACAAACTGTCAGGGCATCTGCTGTCTACTTTGACTCTATTCAGAAAGGCCCTTTCGTCTGTAGGGTCGTAAATTTTATCCTTGCGTCATAATAGAAAAGAGCCATAAAATCCAGTTGAAATTTTACCCAAGGCAAACGTTAAGCCAACACATAATGATTTCCGGGGGCGCTTTATCTCTGCGGTACTCATTATTATTACACTTAAAATGGATAATTTTCAACTGGACTTTACAATTTATTCACATCATTTGGAGTCATTCATTCTAGTAAAATGGATATTTACTGAATTGGCTGCATGTCCCAGCAGACTAGGGGAGAAGGATTAGTTGCAAGATATATATCTGTTATATCTAGCAGAGAAGAAACACAAGACATATTTGTTATCTTTTTATTAAAAGTATTCGATATTGTTTATTAATGGAACTAGATTTGCCATTCCTTGTGTTCCAGAAAGCTGGTGTTACACAATTTAGATTATTTTTATAGAAACATAAACATAAATTCGAAAAAGGTGTGTTTATTTCCCCCTCAAAAATATATTTTTCTATTAGGATTTAATTTTGGACTCAAGCTTGTGTGAGGGTTATTTCTGTGTAGGAAATGGGAATTCTCATTCCAAATGTAGCACAAAGCCCCAGTGAGAGAATCATCTCTTTCTAACTACTGGGATAGAATAACATTCATTTCCTAGATCTAGCTATGGGGGTTTTATCAGTTGACAATGGCCCAAGTTGGTGGTATAAATCATTGTAAGTAATTCCTGAAAGGGTGTGAATGCGATGGCGAATGTCCGAGGACTGTAAATCTCCCAGTTTTATTGCTCTGAGATCAGATGCTGCAGTTGAAATGCTGCTGGTTCCACTCAGGCTCCTGCTTCACAACCTGCCCAGGATAATATTGCCTTATTGTCATTTTCCTAAACTGGGACTTGCAGTCTTTTGTCTCCAACTGTACATTGCCCTTTTCACTCCGTACAAGGCGGTTCCACTGAAATATTGTTTGTAAAGATAAATGCAACCTGTGCATGGATTATATATGTTTGTGTGTCTAAATTTGCAACATCATGATCTAGTACACATGATTTTGTGGGAAACAAACGAGCACTAGGGAAGTGTATATATAGATTATTTTATTTGGACAGCTTAGAAAGATGGGGGTGGAAGAGAGAAAGAAAGACTGAGAGGGAGGCAAATAAAAAGATTTAGATTAAAGGAGGATGCTAAAAAGAAAGGAAATGAGAGAAAAATGTATAATTGGTGCAGAGAGATTGCTATAGTCTGGGGGAAGCAGCAAGATTAGGCAGGGTTTCTGGATTGCTCTATTTCCCATTTTGCAATATAAATAAATTGTCATTTCATTGGGAAATGATGCTGAAATTATTCTCCAGTATCTCCATGGAGCTGCATCCTGTGAACCAACACTTAGCAGAGGGAATTGAATAAAGACATTGCATGGAAAGACCATAAAAACAATTGCACTTAGGAGAAATGTGTGTATATAGATACACATGTATAGAGATATGCACATGTGAGTCTGCCTGCAGATCATGCAAGTACATTTCACATGCCACACAATCTGTATAATTTGAATTTTGAACTATCACTAAAGTGATCAGCCTATTGCCATGAAAGGCAAATGCTCAAATTCTTAGGAAATGACACAGAATTGTTGGGCTTGGTCGGAAGTCTATATGTACTGGTGAAATTGTACCGTGGTATATAGATCACGTGAACAAATATGTTTAAATTGTAAGGCAGTGCTTATATTTCTGATTATAAGGAGGGGGGGCGACTTAACTTCAATCACCTAGGGGAAACTTCGAAATTGTACTCATTAAAGGAGCAGAGGAAACACTCTCTCTTCTTGATTACTTTCACCAAAGTGTAGCGGCAAAGAGTTGATTTAAAACAAAATCAGAAGTTCCTTGCCCTGACTTTTATTGGTAGGTGAGAGTTAGGCTGTTCCCATTCTATCGGGAATACTGTACTGTGCTGCAAAAGCGCAGCATCAGGGTTAGGACAGAAGCGTCCACAGACAAAGGGGGATCTGTAGCACTCAGCTCGCAGCACAGCCAGACACACTGAGGAGACTGAGGGTTATGATAAATTGATACCCAGGTAAGATCTTGCATGACAAACTGATCCCTCTGAACGTATCATTTTATATAGCGCTTGTACCAAGCCATCTTAGTGAGATTTATTATATTTTCAGCATTTAGAAAACGTGTGGATTATACTGAAAAACAAAACAACAACCAAACCATGAATGGTTCAGTCAATTACATATATTTATACTTTATTCGACCAAAGACATTTTATTTATTCACCAGAATTCAACTCGGACTTTTGCTTTTTTTTTCGCCCTTTTATGCTCTTACTGTCAATAGCAACCCAGTATTTCAATTCATAGAGCAACATTGTGTATAATTTTGTGCAACAGAAATGTAATAGCTTCTCTTTTTTGTCTTCTGTCAAAGTAAGATTGAAAGTCACATTAATATTGTGCCTTGGACGACTGGGCAGAGCAGGCGAGCTGCAATATATATATATATATATATATATATATATATATATATATATATATATATATATATATATATATACATAGTTACAGTCGGTTCCATTAGGCGACTTTGTATGTGTGAATCTCCAGTATAAGATACAGGTTCATTTTTGACTGATTTAAAATGTAAATATTTTTGCATCTCTTATAAGCAATCATGTATATATATTTATTGGGTCCCCGTGGTATAACAAATTGGATCTTTTTTGCTCACTTTTGGTAACTGATACAGCACTGATATACCCTATAGAACCCATCACTTCAGCCAGTTCAAAGAGCCCTGAAAGCTTTTAAAAAAAAACAAAAAAAAAATGAAGTCCCTTATTTAATCTTATTTAAAAAATTGGGTATAGCTCTTTCACTGATTGCAATGAATCTTTCTAATCAGAATTTAGTGCACATGGGGGTATTGTTATCAATGGGGCACTGAATATTCACAAAATACTAAATTCATATTTGTGCAATGATTTTTGTCTGTAAAGATAATTTTTGGGATTGATCTCCCAGTAAGTGCTGTACACAAGCAGGCAGGAATAGGCCTATACTGAAGCTCAGGGCACATTGCCTTCGGCAATGAGTCCAGTTACATCCACTCCATTCCCATAAACAGATCAGAATAAAGCCTGTTCTCAATGTAGGCCAGGCCCAGCCCCATTCTCTAGTAGAAGAAACACTGGTGGTTAGCTTGCATATTATTAAACGAGGGTAATGGCTTCTTGGGTCAAATTCTGGAAAAAAAATGTCCAACTCAAATTTGCTTTATTTGCCTTCGGTCTCCTATCATTTAATTTAAATTACAGCAAACTGCTTTTCATTTATATCAGAGAGGTCCACCTACGGATCCCCCCATTCATTGTTAATATTCTGTATAATGAACACGCCTGTACCACTTTATTATTATCATACCATTGGTCTCCCCATTCATCCAACAATCACTTTACTGGGGGAGCTGCGGTGTCATTTAATAATCCCATATCTTTTTATTTACAATAAATAATTATATAGTCGCTTTTGAGATGGCTGGGAAATTCTATTGTCCCTGCTGAGGGTTAGGTAAGGTGATAAATTCCCATTTGCCAACTAGCACACATTCCCAGGGAGAATTAATATGTATTTTTACAGTAAAATGTGGTCCATGTATACCGGGGTTGATAAGTCTTGTATTTAGATTTATACTAATGATTTTACTTCTCATCTGGTTTTAATTAGAGGCTATAATTCCAGTCTAGGATGGAAAAATAAGATGCAAATTGGCTCACGCCCACGCTTATTGCGAATATATTATATATATGATGTATGTGGACTGATAAGGACATTACAGCGACGATTCTGTAGCAGCGATTGTTGCACTCGCTGGGAAAATTGGGGCTTTTTGCTCTACGACTGTTGTAATCATTGGTATATGGTGGGAAGTTGCAGTGTGTCTTCTGATGGGAGCTACTGGAGGCTGCTGGCTTGGTCGTTCATTAAGGGGTGAGTTATTGCGATTCAAGCCAAAGGTCATTAGAAACGGATTAATTCAGATAGATACTGCCCGGTACTGTGGCCTACAGTTTCTTTATAAGAGACTCTGTGCTACAGAAACATTTAACAATAACCAAGATGTTCGTGGTTATTACACAACTATTCGTTTAATAAGTTATGTATTCTCTGTTGTCGCTTAGATTTGTACTACAATCACAGCTATTTGTGGGATTATTTCTAAAGATTTATGAGATGCTGTTGTCAAACCAGTATCAATTGATTTATTCTCGCATTTCAACATTTTGGAGGTTAATTCCTCGTTATCATATAAAGTCTGTTTTATTTGCATCCACGCGAATGATAAGGAGCCACTGCATCGCTATTAAATAAGAATACTGGCCTGTTTCAATGTGATTTTCATTTCCAGGAATTACAAATACACCCAGGAAAGAAGGAAGGGCAAGGGTTAATTCTAACCTGGACAACAAGATGTAGTAGTTTAATGTCTTCCCGTGTATTTTTTTTAGCAGTTTCCATCTTATTACATAATTCGATGCATTTTTAATTCGAAGTTAAAATAAACAAATATGGAGCTGCGCGGAGTCAGTGTATATATCCTGACGCAACAGAGTCGATTGCGACACCTATAAATAAGGCTAAACACCCAGGCAGAGAATCTAATCCTCTTTCTTTATCTCCCCAGCAATTCGTTTGGGACTGGATCACACCAAACAGGACTCTGTCCTAAAAAGGTCAAATACAAAAGCAAGGAGAAAGCAAATAAGGTAAGATGAAACAAGGACTCCAACGTGGTTTTTCTGATGCAGGGCTTGCATCTTACAGGCTTTAGGTTAAGAGCGAATAAATATTTTATGGCTGACATTTATATTCACACATTCTCCAAGTTTGTAGATACCTATATATATATATATATCTATATATATATATATATATATATATATATATATATATATATATATATATATATATATATATATATATATATATATATATATATATCCAACACCCAGAGGTTGTTGCATTATTTTTTGGACGACTTTAGGTTATTTTTCCTGTAGGAGAAATAATTAAGGCCAATTATTAAATACATGGTTCCTAAAAAAGTTTAAGGCATTTGCAAACATGTTAACATACCAAAACATACACACACATGATTAAAATTCCATTCAAAAATATTCCACTGAAGAGAAAGATTTTCCATGCCCAGCGGGGCCCAAACATATCCCATTTAAACGGGCCTGGATGGAAATAATAATAATCTCTTGAAAACTTTATCCCAAGAGGCAGCTCCATCCTGGTTGGATTTGCAAAGTTTCCCCAGATCCGAGATTTTACACATAAAAATAGAAATAATTATAATCCACAGGGAGAAGATGCCCAGAGCACTTTTTATCCAGCAAGCTGCGTAAAAGCGAGAAGAATCCCTAACTCTAACTGCCCGGGCCACCTTTTATAATTCAGCTCAACAGGCAGTTAAATAGCAAAAATTTGCGGAGTAGGGGATTCTTTTCTGGGCTGCCTCCTACGCTCGGCCTGTTTTACATTTCTGAAACTTCTAGCTCTAAGGATCTGACTGTGAGAGTTTTTTTTTTTGTTCTTGGCTGAAACGTTTGCTACCATAGCGCTTGCAGTCATAAATTTACCTCCCAAGCAACATGACAGGTGCATTTATTTGCCCTGTGTGGACCTTGTCTGCTTTATTATCAACAGCCTTCTGCCCCTTCAGCATATATTTATTTCTCTTGCTTCTTATGTATTCATTTTATACTGAATTAACAGAAAGGGTATGAAACAACAATACAGAGATTACAATAGAAGGCGACGATATTTTGTATGTGAGGGTAGTTTATGATAGAAGAGACCCCATTTTAATATCTAGAAAATATAATATCTAGAAATATCTCCCTCTTTGTATAGTTAATAGTGCCTGGGATAATATAACAAAGACATTGTGGTCTTTAAAAAACAATAGTTCTGTGTCTCCATAGAAAATGGAGCCAGAAGGTATTTAGGCAGAATCCTGAGGAGCATAAAGTGTATTCCCCTTTAAATATAGGAGATGTGTTTTTGTGGTATGACTGCTGCATGTTTGCAATTTTTTTTAAATAAATGAACTTAATAGGACTAAACATTTAAAAGATGAACCACAACACGGCTGACCAGTGTCCAGATGATTTATTACCCGATGAATCTTCTTTTAGGTTCAGACAGAGTTCAGAAGCAGTTGGTTTAAAATGAATAAAAAAAAGCAAATACATCTCTTGAAGGTTTCCTACTAGACATCATTTCATATTGGACCATCCAAGTCTTGTATATTTTATATATCAGCTGTCTAGCTCCGAGGAAGCCCTGTGTTTGCTTGTATTTTGATCAGACCGTTGGATTCAACAGGCAGGGAAGCTAATCAATCTGGTTCCACTCAGTAATGAAGTTTAGTTTAAATTATATCAGAGTATTTTACCACAACCAGTAGATGGTGACACATAAAATGACGAGCTCATATTTGAAATATTACTTTATGATAATGGCTGGCTGGTTTGTTTGTTTACATTCCCTGAGATCCACAATTACAGACACGGATCTGTGACATTGGTATATAAAAACTTCTTCAATTTCAATAATAAGCAGAGGTTTGTTTTCTGCAAAGACAAGTTACATAGGACTACTTTAAATTATAAGTAAATAATGTTGTTTATGGAAAAGCGACTTAATTATATATATATATATATATATATATATATATATATATATATATATTGGTTTGATTTAAAACTGCCTATGGAATGGCTTGGATACAATAAATCTTGATATCAATAAAACTAAAGCTCAAGAAAATCTGCTGAATAGAGGATATATCCCAATTTAAGGCTAACGAAAGCCCCCTTTACAAGTCACTTGCCAATTATATCTCCCCAAGAGCTGACACTGCTCTTTTCCCAAACGCCTGGACTGCCGAGTTGTTGAATAGCGGTGGTTATAGTTTAACCGGGGGAGTAACAAGGTCTGGTTTACAATGGAATTTTTGCTAGTTTTTCAGGTTCTGAGTGTTGCCCCAATCCATCAAGTCATACACAGCTCACACAAGTGGGGGGAGAGGGGGGTTGAGTTAATCTTTATCCAGATATCCAGGGATACCAAACCATATCCCATAATTAGAGCTGCAGAGTGATGCGGGCTAGAGCACTCTGGCCTGAGATTTAACAATCTGTTAGGGAAAGGCAAAGCAAAAAAAAGTCATATATACTGGCACCATGTCTCCCTGATATACCTAGAACATGTAGGTGCTATAGGTGTTGGGTTGTTTATGTGCATTGGGCAAAAATTATTCCAAAGAAACAAATGCTCATGTATTACTATTTAACTCCTCCTGAGTGTAGTGCCCTTTGCTTTTACATGAGTATTTGTTTCTTTGGAATAATTTTTGCCCAACGCACATGAACAACCCAACACCTATAGCACCTACATTTTCTAGGTATACCTATAGGTTATAGGAATAATTTATTAGTGACTTATGCTGAGGGAGCATAAGAGAGAGGCCAAAACGTTGCAACCATTTGATAAACCCTGTTTGATAGCAGCAGCCTGCTCCTCTATGTACTACTCTATGTGTGGCTGGGAAATGTACATTTATAATAAACCAGTGCATTTAGGGACTTGCTTTAACAATGTGCAATAAATTGGGCCTATACAGCCTTCAACAGAAATTGATTCTAGCAAAGTCATTGTTTGTGATTTTAGTCCACTCCCAGACAATTACTGTTTTGATGTGTGTGATGTGATGGACCTTGAAGATGAAGAAGCCACAACGTTCGTTAGTTGCTAAAAGTTAGAGAACTGGCAGGGCTGTATATTGTTTACTGAATTTATGTACTGTTGATGCAGGTCAGGTGACTGCCCTAGAAGACCAGTCTTTGGAAGTCAATGTTCATTGATAAGGGTGCCAATCCCCTATCTATAAGAGAGGCCAAGATGCAGAAAACAGCTTATTACGAAAACTCTGGACTGTTTGGAGGTTACACTTATGCTAAGACAGAATCTTACAGCTACGGGCCCAGCCAACAGCAGTACCCACAATCCAGTCTAGACAGCGACTTTCCCAGCACTGCCTGCTCTATCCAGCCGGCTGCTATAAGGGCCTCTAACCATAAAGCCAATGATATCAGTGGCAGTTGTATGAGGACAACGTCAAGTCAGAACTCCAACCAGACCCCAAGTATTGGCAACCAGCAGCACCAGGCGCCATCTCTGCCTCCTTCCTCACCTAGTCATGGCAATAGCTCTGCCCAGAAAAAGAGCAAATCATCAAATTCATCTGGCTCTTGCCAGGCCACAATGAGCAAACAGATATTCCCATGGATGAAGGAGTCCAGACAAAATACCAAGCAGAAGAACTCCAGCAGCAGCCCTCCAGGTATTTTATTGGCTTAACCCAGTTGGCCATTTGACAGCACCTCACTTCACAAGGGTCCAAACTAGAATTCAGAAAATGAGATCATGAGATTATATTTGGCTCCTATGTGTTCATTTTAGTTTGTACATGGGGTCTTTTCAGAACAACTGATGATAAGGTTGTGTAATATTGTTGTATGGTCTGTATGAGTACTGCTCTACATGTTTGTGCATAGAGTGGCAACTGTCATATTACTTACACTGGTAGGGGCAGACTCCAAATGCAGAGATGTAACTGTGCCATCCACAGTCAAGAATATGCAAGGAAAAGCTATCCTTTATCATCTCTCTCTCTCTCTCTCTCTCTCTCTCTCTCTCTCTCTCTCTCTCTCTCTCTCTCTCTCTCTCTCTCTCTCTCTCTCTCTCTCTCTCTCTCTCTCTCTCATCTATCTATCTATCTCTATTTATCTATTATCTATCTGTCTATCTATCTATCTATCTATCTATCTATCTATCTATCTATCTATCTATCATCTGTCCTTCTCTGTCATGGGGCAACCTATTATTTTACTGATTAACAAGGCACCATCCAGACAATAGAGAAACTCATTTTCTTTGCTTATACAAAAGACCTACAGTGATGAGATAAATGATTTTCTAAAATCCACAGGTTGTGTATTTAGATTAGTTTTACTGTTAAAGTTAAAGGCTTAAGGTTGTTTGCTAAAATGGCTCAACCTTGCAGAAGTGCTGTGTGGGATATGGGATAGAGAGGGTGAGCTAGGGCCAATAGATGTTTCCATACAGGCAGCCTTTAAAGTTGGCACAATCAGTGCATTGGCTGCTTTTAACCAATCTCTGTGTAGCCAATGAGCTGTGCAGTGACTCCTGGCTATGTCCAGACATTAATGCTATATTTTTAAAAAAATAATTTGAGAAATAATCAGAGAGCTGAGAAAGGAAGTAGGAAGAGGTTGAGAGAGGAGGTAGAGAGTGAGCAGAAAGATAGAAGGTCCCTAGGTTAGTATCCCCATGCCTAGTTTGTTCCTACTGACAATCCTTCTATTCTAAATTCTTCAGAATAGAGATTAGATAGAGATTAGATTGCAATCAACCAATGGTACCAGCCAAGGTCAGCAAAATCACTAACAGAGTTTACTCAATTCGGTTTTAGTGCCATTAGAATGCTAACATTACATCCCCTGAATGCAGAAATGGCTGCTATAAGGGATAATATATGAGGCCAGTGTGATGCTATGACTGTGCTGTTGTGTGAGAGCTGCAGGAGACCATCTAAACAAGGCCCAGTGCTGTAAAGTCAGGCTGGGAATGTGTTTTCTTTTAGCAGTGTGAGTATTTGCATGGCTGTGAGAGTGTGTATTTGTCTGAGTGCATAACAGTTTGTGTGTTTGTAACACATGTGCATGATGAGTGCTTGTTTATGTGTGAGTGTGTAGCACTGTCACCTTATTTCTTTGTAAACATAATGCAGATATTCTGAAAACTTTTCGATATAAACGCAGGCAAGTTAGTTATAGTTTTTTTATGCTGTTCAGGACAGTATAATATGATACTTACACAAATATTGTAAATAAACAATTTTTAAGCACAAATAGAATACAGTAAAATGCATGTTAAATAGCCTATATAGTTCTCCTTGTACAGTGATGGATATACATTGTTTTTAACATAGGTCTTATTTTGTTAGTATGAAGGACACGGCACCAACTCATTGTGCCCTTTGTTCCCCATGTACCCAGGCGAGAACTGCGAGGAGAAGAGCCCGACTGGCCCTGCCTCTAAGCGTGTCCGCACCGCGTACACAAGCGCGCAGCTGGTGGAACTGGAGAAAGAGTTTCACTTTAACCGCTACCTGTGCCGCCCCAGGAGGGTGGAGATGGCCAATTTGCTGAACCTCACTGAGCGCCAGATCAAGATCTGGTTCCAGAACCGCAGAATGAAATACAAGAAGGATCAGAAAGCCAAAGGGATCATGCACTCCCCCGCGGGCCAGTCCCCAGACAGGAGCCCACCGCTCAGTGGATCCAACCATGTGGGATACTCCAGCCAACTATCAACTGTGAATAGCCTCAGCTACGATGCCCCTTCCCCAACCTCTTTTGCCAAATCCCAACAAAACATGTATGGGCTGGCTGCTTACACAGCACCTTTGAGCAGCTGCTTACCCCAGCAGAAAAGATACCCTGGGGCAGAGTATGAGCATCACACAATGCAGGGGAACAGCGGCTTTGCCAATCCCAATTTGCAGGGCAGCCCAGTTTATGTTGGAGGAAACTTTGTTGATTCGATGCCAGCCTCTGGCCCAATGTTCAACGTTGGCCACCTCTCCCACCCTTCTTCTGCCAGTGTGGACTACAGTTGTGCGGCTCAAATTCCAGGCAACCACCACCATGGACCGTGCGACCCCCATCCAACATACACAGATTTAAGTTCCCATCACACAACTCAGGGGAGGATGCAGGAAATCCCCAAACTCACACATCTCTAAGAAACTGTTGGCTGAAGCGAGAAAGAGAGACAGAGAGAGAGCAAAGATGTAAAACGTACTCCTTTTAATTACCTCACTTTTTTCTGAAAGGAAATTAATGTACCTTATTGTGATTGTGCCAACGGCTGGAAGGAGGGTCTGGCCTTCTTCAGCAGATCCATCCCTTCCTCCACATTTCTAGTAACTAGTCCACCAAGCAATGGACCTTCCTAGGTACTATACGCATGACAGTGCAATAAAGTGAGAACTAAGGCACAATAAAACTTTAAATAATGTACTTGAAGGTAAGTCTCTTAGATGAATTAGTATTAGCCAGCGCGTCATGCAAAAAGGTGTTTTTTTTTTGGTATTATTTTTGACCAAATGAGAAAAAAAAGGGAATTTTGACTTGCTTATGAACTCATTTCAGAAAAAGTTAAATTATGAATTCTTCAGCAGAGATGCATTGATTTAAGTGCGACGTATTTATTATTTCTAGGGGCAAAAAATATTATTTCTTTGTTATATTTTGTACCATTATTTATCCTTGTCTTTATTGTATTTATGTGGATGAATGTGAAATGTAATCAATGCAACTTGGAAAAATGATTGAAGTCCATTGTGGCTACATTTGCCTCCAATGTAACTGTAGCAGGGGAGGCTTTAGATCTGGTTCTGAACAGTTGTAACAGTGACTGGTGCTTGTAGAGATCCTTGAGGTTAAACTTAAGGCAGAAATGTGAATTTTGGATAAAAATGTAGTTTTTGTTTTTTTTCCACAATGGGTCTTTGACATTTGGAAAAGTTCTATTTTTTTCACCTTTATTGTTTCAATTGTCTGATATTTCAGCAGTATTTAGAACAAAGGTTATGTAGTGTATCTCAGTAGGGTAAACTAGCAGGACACAATAGTATGTTCCACAAATCTCTCACCAGCTGCACAATATAGTGGCTCTTGCTATCTGAACCTTTTTGCACATAAACCTAAAATATTTTGCTAGTTTAGTTTACAACGGATCATTATCCCCCAATATGTTGTAAACGGTGAGGAGTCTTTATTTTTATTTTTAAATGATCTTTCTTTGCAATAATAACTCTTCCAACACATATTTTAAAGGCTTGTTTTATATGTTCGTGTGGCTCTCGTTGTAATACCTCCATGAACGTTTGTATATTAGATACACATTTGGAATTTAAAGCATAGCAATTGTAGAGAAGTCCTTAAAAAAACGAGAAAAAACGACAATCAAACGTGTACAAATTGAACAAAATATAAAAAAAAGAAGCCCAGTGTTTTTCTTTTTAGTTGAAGTATTCTTAAGAAGGGCTTTTTCTTTTAAAACAAAGATATTTCGTTTACAGGGTATTCCTACAGTATTATGAAGGGTTCATTAAGACAGGTTGAAATGTTGCATTTTTTTTTAATTAATGGCGAATGGAAGTTCAGTGGTGACAATTATTAGCAAATGTAATGCAGGCGAGGGTGGAAGGGGCGGTTGTACAGACCCACGGTTATCTGATTATTTTCTATTATTTTCTATTCAAAGCAATTCTCTTCCTACGCATCCTTGTTTGTTTGGCTAGCTAACATAACTCCTACACTTAACCATGAAAAGAGATCAAATTCCTGTTGAGTGAATATCTGACCTTTAATGTTTAAGGGGGAAAAAAAAAGGAAAACACAGTTCTGCCCACTTCAGCACAAGGATACAAATGAACGCACCAAACGAAGTGTTTATTGTTTTATGAAGTGCAGGAATCACAAATGCAGAGACATTCACTGTACAACTGCAAAGCATTAACTTGTCCCAATAAAATGGAAGTTACAACAGCTACTATCTGATTCTTTTTTTTTTTTTTGACTTGTGTACTGAGCTGCTAAGAAGAGCATTTACATATGTAAATGTATTTATATGTAAACACACACACAGCCACCTCATAATGCATATTTTTATAGAGGGTTCTATGTAATTTTGGAAAGCTGATGTTTATATATATATATATATATATATATATATATATATATATATATATATATATATATATATATATATATACACATACACGTTTATAGGATCTTCTATTATGTTTTGGGGGAAATAAATCCGAATAAAAAATATTTTTAAAAATAATACCCAATTCACTGTATAAATAGGGGAAAAACAAGGGAACAAAACAATCTAAGTATCTATAATAATATAAATGTATGTGCTGGTGCTTATGTATTAACTGGCTCCTACATGTATGGGTGTAAATGCCTTTATTCTCTATGGTTTATTCAGATTTGCAGGCTGTGGGCCCTAAAATACATGTACAAATAAATCTGCGGGCCCATGATGTTCAAACATCAGCTTTCCAAAATTACATAGACCCCCCCCCCCCTTTTTTTAACAGATACTCTATAAAAATATCATACACCAACACACAGCGTGTTAGAGACGGGGTATATAAAATAGTCGAATATATATGTCTAGGCACTTTCGCTTACACAACACACTTGGTAGAGTGAAAACACTTTTGTAGTTAAAGGGTTACTGAAAACTAGGACCCAATGCAAAGGGGAAACCTCTGTTCACATTCTGATTAGTCCTCTGGGTATCTCTCCCTTCACAAAGCAATGCCCTGCTTTCCACAAGGACACACAGTGCATTGTGTGGGGAAGGAAACCTTTGCAAACCGAGTCTGTTCAGTGAGAGGAATGTTGCTTACAGATATAAACACGCTGCAGATCTACCTCGAATATATAAGCTTTAACCCCTTTGATAACAAAAAGATGAGAAAAAAAATTCCCCTAAACCTGGCTTGTGGTAATTTAAAAGAATCATCATCATTGAGGGTACTCTTATAGACCTGGATGTTATGCAGAACCTATGTACTAGGAAATGACCCCCATGTGGATATAGGATAGAGAGAGAGAGAGAGAGAGAGAGAGAGAGAGAGAGAGAGAGAGAGAGAGAGAGAGAGATTCTATGCACTAGGATATGGTGCCTATGCATTGGTGCCTTTGGTGATTCATATACATTAGTACTGTATATTGTACATATATAGAGCCTTTACACTGGAATATCGTGCCTGTGCATTAGGATACATGTGGTGTCTATATGATGTCCATGCAGTAATATATGTTACATATATAGAACCTATGCACTAGAACATGGTGCCTATGCATTAAGATATGGTGCCTACATGACTCCTTTGGACTAGGACAGTGATCCCCAACCAGTAGCTCGTGAGCAACATACTGCTCTCCAACCCCTTGGATGTTGCTCTCAGGGTCCTCAAAGCAGGTGCTTATTTTCAAATTCCAAGCTTGAAAGCAAGTTTTAATTGCATAGAAACTAAGTATAGTGCGGTGCCACGTAGAGCCTCATGTAGGCTGTCGGTCCACATAGGGCTACCAACTGGTCAATCATAGCCCTTATTTGGCACCTCAAAGGACTTTTTCATGCTTGTGTTGCTCCCCAACTCTTTTTATATTTGAATGTGGCTCACGGGTAAAAAAAAAGGTTGGGGAACCCTGGACTAGGATATAGTGCTTGTGTAGTATAAAATGATGTCAGTGTTTTAAGGTATAGTGATTATATTATGTACTCCCACATAGTGCCTATTTTCTAATCTAGGATATAGTTTCTATCAGGTCCGGACTGAGAATTAAAATTGGCCCTGGCATTTCAGGTACACATAGGCCCTATCAGTTCACACAGAGGCCCAAACAGCCCCCACCAGTCCAATAAATACTGACTTTCTATGGCACCTCATAGCAGCCCCTCTGGCATTTGCCAGTCCAGGCCTGGTTTCTATGTACTGGGATTTAGTGTTCATGGGCGATGATATGTTGGATATGGACTAGGATATGGTATCTGTGAATTAGGATATGGTGTCTATAACTTTATGCTTCATACTAATAGTATAGAGTGCCTTATACACTATGATGTGGTATGTTTGTGTTTATGGTACCCATGTACTAGGAAATGGAATCTATATCTATATATCTACACAGGGCAAATACACTAGGAAATAGTGCCTATAGAATTTATGTATTAGGATTAGATCCTTGCACTGGAACATGTCTATGTCTATATGTACTAGAATATGTCTACTCCATTCATGTAGTACAGGAGTGCCCATACTTTACTGACGCAGGGTCTTCTTTTAGTGATGGTGTCCCATTATGTTCTACAGCCATAAAAGCATTGTGAGCATTCTGTTCCATGGAAAATATTACTTAAAGGGGTTGTTCACCTTCCAAACACTTGTTCCAGTTCAGTTGTTTTCAGATTCTTGCCCAGAAATAAAGAATTTTTTCAATTACTTTCCATTATTTATTTTCAACTGTTTTTCATAATAGTTTAATGCCCCTGTCTCTGGTGTTCAGTCGGGCAGCTCAGTAATTCAGATTCAGATTCTGATTTTGCAACATTTAATTGATACATTTCTCAGCAGCATTTCTGGAGTATTAGCAACTATTGTATCAATTCTAACAGCTGCCTGTACAACTCAAGAGATTCTGCTCAGCAGGGACAAAGATAAGAAATGTATCAACTAAATGTATCAATTTGGAACAGGCTACAGGGCCGGCGACCTCCCCTCCCAGAGCTGCTTTAGAAGGTGAATAAAGACACTATGCACTTCAATATTAGAAAAACAGTGACACAGAAAATAGAAAGTAATTGGAAAAAGTCGTTATTTCTGGTGATCTATCTGAAAACAACTAGTTGTTTTAAATATTGATTTATGAGAAAATGTAAATTGCTATATTTAGCAAACAACTATTTCTTATAAAATAATACATTTATGAATATAAAAAAACATGAAGTAGGAGTGTGATTTAGACCCTTTTTGTCAGTGTCTTGAGATCTACTGATCACCAGCTAAAGGTCTACTGGTACCTTTTTGGGCACCCCTGATGTAGTAGGATGTGGTGCCAGAGTACTCCAATATGGTGCTGATGAAACAGGACACGGAAGCCATGTAGTAAATGTGATTCCTATGTGCTCTGATTTATATGATCTGGTGCCTAGGTACATAGACACGTTGTACTGAACATTCCCTCCATTGGTCACAGTTGGTAAGTCTTACAGCACAGAGAATATACTTGCGTTATTAGTAGTTAATGGCTAAACTGGGCATCTCTCAGAGCAGGTGGTTAGGATAACGTTCTCTTTCAACAAGAAGCAAATCGATGCAAATAGGGTTGATGGGGGAAAGCACATACATGTTATTGGGCTGATTGAAGCAGTACGGGATATACAGCGTTTATTTAACTCCTTGGAAGCCCAATGCATTGCTTTTCTCACATGATGCTGGGGTTTATTGCCCAAAATGTCTTAAAATGGCATTATCAGCAAGCAAGTCTATGTTATTCCAGCACACAGTGTGATAGCAAGTGTCACAGCTGTGAGTAGCGGGGCCCTTGGACACTCCCCAACCCTGGAATATTGAGCAGCCAATTCAGGCCTGTTGAACAAATGACTAAACGCCTTTGTGAAGGGTATCTATTATCTTGCTGAGGGCAGGGGACCCCTCTGCTGCCACACAAAGCCCCTGCCTTTCCCATTATAACAGCCTGAGCAAAGCAGGGAGGATGGTTGCTAGTCCTAAAAGCCCAGTCTCCTGCTGGAATGGCAAGCTCTGATGTTCCAGTGCAGATGCCCAGCTCTGTAGATACAGATATACACTCCATCCTCATCTCATGCATCACACGTTATACACAAACACAACATACTCAGCTCTTACAATGGAACTAGCTAAGACAATAAAAAGAAAAAAAAAAATCAATGCGATGAAATCTGCTGCAGAAAATGATGGTTTTGGTAGCCTATCTATCTCCCTCCACACACACAGACCCCATTGGCTTAACCTGCAGAACAAGCCTTTCTGTACAGGTTCTACTACAGTCACACACATTGCGAATCTGCGCCAAATAATAAACCCTATAGTTGCTGTAAGCTAAGGATATAAGATAAAGATGAGTGATGATATATTGTAGCAAATATTTAGCTTCTGTAAAGGATAGGAAATAGTAACAATATATCTGAGCAGAACCTAAAATAGTAGGAGTCTAAATCTATTCAGTGGTGCTGGTGAGGCATTGGTTATGGTTTAGGGATCTCTGTGCCACCCAAACACCCAAGCAGTAGCCCAACTAGGCAGATTGACCGGCCCAGGAGATAAGCCCAGATGATTTACCATATATGGCTGGAGAGTGTTATAGTGAATTACACACTAGGCAAACCAGGGTTCAATAAGGAGTGAGCCCCTTTATTATTGCTGGATATACATAAATCAGTAGGGTAAGTGTACTAAATAATAGTGCTTTTGATGAGATTGGGATGTAGCTGTACAAGATGTGAGGATGTGCGTGTGTGTGATGCAACCAGAATGATTTCATGTCTTGAGGAAGGTACCGTCTGGTGCCACAATATATAAACACAATGATCCAGTACAGCCAATTCTGAATGGTTGCTTTATTCTGCTGTCTGTGTTTCTGCAGGATTTCCCTTCATTTATCACCAATGAACATGTGTTAGTCAAGCAGTGCATGTGTGTATGTCTGTGCCTCCTCCCCAGCCAAGGAAATTTAAATGTGTATTGTCGGCCGCACTGCTTTTCATCCAGATACTAAATTATTTTCACCGTTTATTCTTTTTTGAAACAACTAAATGCACTAACAGTTATTTCCATAGGCATTTAATTTTCAAGAATGTCTCTAGTGGTTTCCAGGCAGTAAAGATGCCATGACCATGATGTAGTTTTCCCTTAAAACAAGCTATAGGAAGAGTATGCATTTGTAGTATAACATGTATAGCAAAGAGAGATGGTGCCTATATTAGAAATGGGGAGAATAGCCTCTGGGGAGGGTCTGTGGCTTTGGCATAACAGGTATAGTAGGGAGAGATGGTGCCAATAGTAGCAGTGGGATAATAGCCTTTGGGAATGGACTGTGGCTGTGAGATAGCAGGTATATTAGGGAGTGATGATACATATCGTAGCAGTGTTATAAAAGTCTCTGGAAAGAGATTGTGACTGTGGAATAGCAGGTATAGTAGGGAGAGATGATGCCTATAGTAGCAGTGGGGATAATAGCCACTGGGAAGGTAATGTGGCTGTGGAATAGCATGTATAGTAGCAGTGGCGTCACTATAATACAGCAGACCTCGCGGTTGCGGGGGGCCCGGGGGACAGAGGGGCCCGGACCAAGGGGGTCTGCTGAACTGAAATTCCTTGCACGCTGTGTGCGGCGACCGCCACAAGTAATTTAATGGCAGAGCGGCGGCGCGGATCGGAGGACAGGACAGGAGATGTGCGAGTGCTGAAGGAGGTCAGCGGATGCGTGTATGTGCACGCAGGTACGTGCGTGCAGCTAAGCCGGGGCCCCTGAAGATTTTTTTGCAGGGGGGCCCGGTTAGCTGTAGTTACGCCGCTGTATAGTAGGGAGAGATTGTGACTATAGAAGCAGGGGGGAATAATATTCTCTGGCAAGGGACTGTGGGATAGCAGGTATAGTTGGGAGAGATGGTGTCTATAGTAGCAATGGGATAGTAGTCCCTGGGAAGGGACTGTGGCTGTGGGATAGCAGGTATAGTAGGGAGAGATGCTGCCTATAGTAGCAGCGGGGATAATAGCCTCTGGGAAGGGACTGTGGGATAGCAGGTATAGTAGCGAGAGATGGTGCCTTAGTAGCAATGGGATAGTAGTCCCTGGGAAGGGACTGTGGCTGTGGGATAGCTGGTATAGTAGGGAGAGATGGTGCCTATAGTAGCAGTGGGGATAAGAGCCTCTGGGAAGGGACTGTGGGATAGCAGGTATAGTAGCAATGAGATGGTGCCTATAGTAGCAATGGGATAGTAGTCCCTGGGAAGGGACTGTGGCTGTGGGATAGCAGGTATAGTAGGGAGAGATGATGCCTATAGTAGCAGTGGGGATAATAACCACTGGGAAGGTAGTATGGCTGTGGGATAGCAGATATAGTAGGGAGAGATTGTGCCTATAGTAGCAGTGGGATAATAGCCCCTGGGAAGGGACTGTGGCTGTGGAATAGCATGTATAGTAGAGAGAGATTATACCTATAGTAGCAGTGGGATAATAGCCCCTGGGTGGGGACTGTGACTGTAGGATAGCAGGTATAGTAGGGAGAGATGCTGCCTATAGTAACAGTGAAATAATAGTCTCTGGGAATGGACTGTGGCTGTCAGGGACGATCCTGTCCCCTCCGCCGCCTGAGGCGGCAGCAGTTTCCGGCGCCCCCCTCCCCCATGCGCTTACCTTTTTGCGCCTGAGGGGGTTCAGGGGGGTCCACAAGGGCGGCAGAGAGGGCCAGTACGCTAGCGCAGAGAGCCTAACTGCACTCTCTGTGCTAGAAGAGCCGGAAATTCGTCTCTTAAAGTACCAGGAGCGGCATTTTTGCTGCCCCTGTTACCTAGTGGGGTGCTGCCACCTGAGGCGACAGCCACAACTCGCCTCATTGGCGAAGCACCCCTGGTGGCTGTGGGATAGCAGGTATAGTAGGGAGAGACAATGCTTATAGTAGCAGTGGGATAATAGTCTCTGGGAAGGGACTGTGGCTGTGGGATAGCAGGTATAGTAGGGAGAGACAATGCTTATAGTAGCAGTGGGATAATAGCCTATGGGAAGGGACTGTGGCTGTGGTATAGCGGTAGGGAGAGATGGTGCCTATAGTAGCATTGGGGATAATAGTCTCTGGGAAGGGACTGTGTCTATGGGATAACATGTAACGTCAGTAGCACCACATTAGCTGGACAGGAGGAGAAAATTAACATACTGCCAGTTCGATGTGTGAGTAAGGAGAATATTCTTGAGATTTAAGTTTTGTTTGAGATATAGTTGGCAAGATTTTGTAAGGAATTAGATGTGGTTATCATTTAGTGGGACATAGAGAATTCCAGGATCAAACACCACTCAAGGCAGTAGATATACACACTAAAATGAGCAATATTAGTAAGTTTAATATGCAGTGATTGAATGGGAGTAGGAGATGCATATTTGGTGGAAATATGGTCATTTGACTTTGACATTGTTAATTTATGGTAGCAAGAACACATCAATAGAGTATATACAGACAGTAGAGAATATATCAGGACCTCTTTTAGCCTGGGGCCCTCTGTTTCCCCAATGGGACATACCTTGACATCCCTTGAATGCAAAGACATAAGTCCAAATGGTGTGGAAAAATAAATTCACAAGGTTTATCAGTTTTTTAAGTAAGCAGGAATGGTCAAGAGTGGAGATTCTGCAATAAATTACCAGGAGAATGACTGTTCCCTTAAGAAATACAGATGTTCCAGGAGTCATAATACATCTATTTAAGGGACTATTCCTGGTTTCTGAGCCTGCTACAAATATCAGGAATAACTGTCAAGGGATTGTTGAAACAGGAAATTTCATAGTGCAAACCTTAAAAGAACACAATCATCCAATAGAGCTACCAATTGAATGTCCCGCTCCTTCATTTTAATCTTGACACTATGCCCTGCCGCAGTAGTTTAATGGCTGCTTTATTTTAACTGTCTTCTGGAACCATTGGCACTTTTTTAAAGGGCCCTAGGACAGGCTCCCATGTAATGAGCTAATCAAAGTTACTTTAGTCCATACAGCATTATGGCCCAAGCAGAGAAACCAAGATTCTGCTGCCATTTTTTAAGTTTATTTAGCCACTGGAGGGCGCTGCTCCACTCAAGACTTTGAATGAATTTACCCTGCATAGATGTTCTCATTCACATAAATACACATTTGCTTTGTGTAACCTATTCATATACGTTTTACTAAACAATTATAGTCAATTATAATAAAAAAATAATATAAACCATAATAATGTTTAAGGTATATTTTCTCTTAACTGCAATTACAAATGAAGTATGCTAGTGTCATTTGCTTTAAAGGGGAAAAGAAACAGCTACTGCCATGAAACTTAAAGGAGAATTAAAGCTTTAAGACGAATATGGCTAGAAATGTTGTATATTATGTACTAAACCTACTGTATCAGCAGAGAGGTTCAGCAGCCCTGTAAAAGTAATGATCAAGGCCTTAAAATTCACCATTTGTTAGGCCAACTTTTGAGTGTCAGTGACACTGCACATGCTCAATGTGTTTGAGCAACTTAGAAGCTCCACATAGGGGTCCTTGAAAGCCATCAAACAGAAAATAATCAGCCTTGTATTGTGAAGGAAGGCTGTATTGTAAAATGTGTTTGGTTCCTAACTCATGTGTATGAATGATGTGCATGCTAAAGGATAGGAGGGGGGACACCTGCGTCTTTTCCTTATTCACCCCTTATGAATACAGTGCTGAAGAACGTAGGCAGCACTGTATCCATAGGAGCAGGCACAGGTCTGTTCTTTGCACACTGCCTTCCACATGGTAAATGATCCCTAACGTGTTTTATTTCTGATCTATTTCTTTATCAAGCTCAATTCTTCTTTAAGAATTGAATCTGCAATTCTGTATCAGTATTGATATTTATTTTTTCTAGTTTTGGATGATTTAAAGGAAATGACTGTGGAGATATTTTCACGTATACCCAATTTCATGGTACCGGTATGATTTTACTTCCCCTTTCAAAGGGTCCATTTTCTCTCAAAAGCAACAAAAGTTTTGCTGATCTGTTGCTTGGAACTCATCCAGTGGGAATTCCTAGGATTTTTTAAGAGGATGTTTCTAAATGTGTTAGTTATTAGATCTCAAGTACGCAGGACCTTAAATGTATAAGCTGCGTGTTTTCTATACTGTTCTTGAAGTTGCTTCCAGCACATTAAAGTCTATTTATTATACCTCTTGCATAACCATTAAATGAAGATTGATTTTAGAGCATTTTATCAAGAGGGAATATGCTTTGGAACTGAAAGTGTAGCAAAGGGAAATTACACTTTCCTGCCCAGTTTATAACTAGAGATGGCGCGAACTGTTCGCCGGCGAACTTGTTCGCGCGAACATCGGGTGTTCGCGCTCGCCGGAAGTTCGCGAACATCGCGCGACGTTCGCCATTTTGGGTTCGCCATTGTTGGCGCTTTTTTTTGCCCTCTCACCCCAGACCAGCAGGTACATGGCAGCCAATCAGGAAGCTCTCCCCTGGACCACTCCCCTTCCCTATAAAAACCGAAGCCCTGCAGCGTTTTTTTCACTCTGCCTGTGTGTGCTGAAGAGATAGTGTAGGGAGAGAGCTGCTGCCTGTTAGTGATTTCAGGGACAGTTGAAAGTTTGCTGGCTAGTAATCGTTTTGATACTGCTCTGTTATTGGAGGGACAGAAGTCTGCAGGGGTTTGAGGGACATTTAAGCTTAGGTAGCTTTGCTGGCTAGTAATCTACCTTCTACTGCAGTGCTCTGTATGTAGCTGCAGTGGGCAGCTGTCCTGCTTCTGATCTCATCTGCTGACTGCTGCAATAACAGTAGTCCTTGTAAGGACTGCTTTTATTTATTTTTTTGTTGTTTTACTACTACTACTACTACTACTATAAGAGCCCAGTGCTATTAGTCTAGCAGTGTTGGGGAGTGGGACTGGTGTGCTAATCTGCTGCTCCTAGTAGTTCAGCAGCACCAACTTTAATTTTTTTTTTTTTAATATTCATTTTTTTTTTATTTTACTTTTTTTTATTTTACTACCGCTGTAGTAGTGTATAAGTTGACCTTTTAGGCATTATTTGCCCTGTAGGCATTTTTTGCCCAGTGTGTTATTCAACCAACTGCCATCTAGCATCACTAACAGCTCTCCCCCTACACTATCTCTTCCAAGCACACACAGGCAGATTTTTCAGATACATTTTTGCCCTTGATCCCCCTCTGGCATGCCACTGTCCAGGTCGTTGCACCCTTTAAACAACTTTAAAATCATTTTTCTGGCCAGAAATGTCTTTTTTAGATGTTAAAGTTCGCCTTCCCATTGAAGTCTATGGGGTTCGCGAACCGTTCGCGAACCGCTCGCATTTTTGCGCAAGTTCGCGAATATGTTCGCGAACTTTTTTTCCGACGTTCGCTACATCCCTATTTATAACTATGTGCAACCCGCTTGACGGCAGCAGACATACTAACCTTAATAAATTTGTATAACAAAATTGATCTAGAGAAAACCAATTAGATAATCATAAAAATATATTAGTTCAAAAGTCTTTTTGATCAAAGCCCCTTTATAATAGGGTAAGTGGAATATGTTCCCTGCTTGAATATGTAGGTTGTCAAAAAATAATTTGAGGCAAAACGATGGTTCAATAAGAAGCCTGTGTTCCAGAGCTACTCTAATGATCTTGCTGCTATTTAGAGTAATCTCTCTATTTTAAAGTTTCTCTTTTCCAATTAATATATTACAATTGCACATTGTTAGGCTAACCTCCCTCCTAATATATTAAAAGGCACAAAGTTTGCCCAGTGTAGTAACCAATAGCAATCAGTAAGTGGGTTGCCTTTAAAAAGTTAAATGTTGGTTGTTGATAGGTTGTTCTGGTCTATTACAGGACCCCAATAGTGCTTTTAGCTGTATATAAAATATATATAAAATATATTTGAATGCCTTCAGTAATCAGTACATGAACATAAAACAGGGTTGGGCCCCTCTCTTAATTTTGGCTTCATTCAGAAGTTGGGTGTCAGATATTCATTGACCAATATATCTTATAAGGGGGCTCCTTTTGCCTAGAAGATGTGTTAGAGCTCACTCTATTAAAATTACCAGACATCATGTCTCTCTACATGCAGGATTTGTGCCAAAGGCAGTTATTTTGCTAGATTTTGTTTTATACTGAAATCAGTTATTTGAGTGAGCTCTAAAGGAAGCCCCCTAAGACATATTTACTAGATTTACTAAAGGGCAAAGTGGCAAATGCTCGCAACAATTTGCCAGCGTTACCACCCGCAGGGACTTCGGCAATCTACTTATGGGCGCAGACTCCAACTCGCTAGCGAAAGATATAAGTTCTAGCGCTCATTTGCACGCTATCGCCAGGCGACAATTCGCTCTGGCAAATTGACGTTACTCCGCAAATTCAATAAAATGCGGATTTTACTGAATGTTGTCTCTTTCGCCAGACATGCCTTTTCCAGTGATAGCCTGCTAAAGTCCTTAAAATTAAAAAAATTTTAACAGGTTCCCTGGACATGTGTAATTAACAGTGGAAATGTAATGTATTTGCTGCAACATATAACATAAAGACATCCATTCAACTTTAAATTTCCCGTCATATCCAAACTGACCTGAGCGCAAAACCAGAAATAAAGGCTAGCTCATCTTCACTTTGAATTGCTCGCATTGCCAAAGTAACGCTAACAAAAAGTCACCAGTGTTCTGCGCCCACGACGAAACTCCACACTTTAGCGTTGTCTGAGCAAATTTTCGTCTGGCGAAGTGTAGCGATGAGTGAGAATCGGTAGTTGCCGACTTTTCACAGGTTAGTGAATCTGCCCCATAGGATCTAACTGTCAATGAATATCTGACACCCAACTCCTACAAGAAGACAGAATGAAAAAAGACACAGATGCTAAAAAAGAGATAGTGAAGATAAACTTGACTATTTCAGAAACTATGCAGAATTTTTAATTGATTTTATTTAGGAAGCTTCTTATTTCAGTATGATGATGCTTATATTATTATATTTCATTTTCGCAATAGTTCCCCTTTAAGTGGCAAAATATCTGCTCATCTGGTTATTTTGCCTATTAGGCATTCATTGTTGCCTAATCTTATGTGAGCTCTGGCATGGGGCCAGTGGGGGGTTAGCCCCACAAAGGTTCACAGTGATGCTATATGTTTGCTGTACAGCAAGACACAAACTTGCCGAGCACCAGAATTCACATACTTTGACTATGCAAATTTCCCTATGAGATTTTTATATGCAGCTTGCAGAATGGAGTTCCACCAACATTTTTCATATAGATTTGTGGACTTTTCCTCATTATTATTTTATGTATAGCAATGTGCTTCTGGCTAAGTGCCTCCTTAAAATAGTAGTTTTCTGATTTTTGGGGTTGAAGCCTACAGTACATTTTAGTTTCAACTTGGAACATGGGCCATCAATAAAAAACTTTCAGTCATCCTGCTGTATATAGAGATCTGCTGTGTTCAAGAGCATTGTTTCCCCTCAGTTTAACTGGTGCCTAGAATAAGCAGAAACAATTCGGTAAGGGTTTTGAAAAGCATACACACACTGGGTGTCACACTACAACCCACTGGACATTTTACTGAGAGAAGCGAGTGCTGGACATACCATTGGGCTTATGGGACATAATCTGGGGCACTTCACTACCACAAGTAGCTGCAATCAAAATAGTGTGTGCATCATAGGGAACAATTTTACTGCTTAATAATTTATTTGGAATAGAATTGTAGTATTCCTATGCCTGAAAATGTCACAGTAAAGCCAAACTAGAATTACTTAAACATTATATCATTACAATTTGGTTATAGTTACACTCAGATGGTATTCCACTATAACATACTTTATGTACTAAGTGCAGCAAATCCTATATCACTATGTCAATGGACATAAACTGAAATTAATCTCTACTTACAAACAGGGCAGGATATAAAAAATACATATTTGTATGCGTGTGTCAAAATTCTGATCCGTGTGTGTGTGTCTGTGTCATTATCTATGTGAGCTGTGCGGGCATGAATAATTACATGTAAAAGGCCATGTTGGATCCTGGGCATGGGGATCTTAATGTGCTACTATTCAATCAGAAATACTGACTCATACTGGTGAGTATTTAGCCACAGATAGCTCCCACTGTCAATCATTCACAATGATTAGTATTGTAATTCTCTCCCACTCTCACAGACATGCTAACATGAGCAGGCTCCATATTTACACCCTGACATGTAGTGACACATGGATCAATATACTACAGATGCACAGGCACACTGATCAGTACACAGGTACACACATGGATCAGCAAACTACCACACACACACACACACACACACACACACACACACACACACACACACACACACACACAAAACAGATGCTATGCACAGAGCCACAAAGACAAAAAAAGCAGGCTACACACATGATGGCTCCTCCTTCATTCCACTGCTAAACTGGTCACATGGAGGCCTCTTGATCTATGCACTTCCAGGGCCCCCTGAACACAAGTTAATTAATCACTGTATATCGCTGACAATTGGACCATTCAGCTGTTAGCAAATCAGAAAATCAAAGATATGTCACACATTCTCAAATACCCGTGCAAGTCAGAGCAAAAAATATATCCAGGCAAAGAAGAAAGACAAATATTCTCATCAAAAGAAAACTAACAGTGTAGTTAGTATGAGTATATCCTTTCTTGATCAAAAATATATGGATATTAGTGATGCACTGTGAACATTTTAAGAAGAATTCTAAGGTCCCCTAAGGACATCTCAAATGTGCAGGAATACACAGTTCCCACCTCATGATAGTTTCCCCTTCTAACATACTGAAGTGTTGAACTGACTCTACAGTGGTGGCAGCTGCAAATCTCTGCACCCTCCAATTTTGTTGGAATTCTGGAGGGGGAAAACCTGCATTGTGGGTAAAAAAATTGGCCAATTTGTGTCCTACAATTGCACTTTGCAAATCACTCTGTATTTGTAAGTGACCCATGGGTGTCTATTTATCAAGCCTCACACTCATACTGAAACTCTTAAGTTGCTAGAAATTAGAATTAGAAAATAGAAAATTAGAAAAATACACCAGCTAAAACCTGTCGAAATCACGTAGAAGTCAATGGCAGATGGTCCCTTTTACAAATGGAACATGTTTTTGCCGTTTTCATTTGATAATTCTATAAATTGGAGTTTTCTGGGCAACAATTTGAAAAAGTTGCACAATATTCGAATTTACCCTCGATTTTGTTGCGACCTTTTCTCAATTTTATCAAGAATAATTATTGGTAACTTAAGGGCATTCGGGTTTGGAAGTTTGGAAGAATTTTCTTTTAAAATAAAAAGTGTTAAAAAGTAACGTTTTACTAAATAAGTACATTTTTATGTAATAAAAATATTTTTTTCCTTAGGTACCAGGCCTGGATTTGTGGAAAAGCCACCAAGGCCTGGGCCTAGGGCTGCAAGATTTTAGGGGGAAGAATGTTGCCCAATCACACCCACATTGGTTCAGAAACACTGGGGATGTGCAGGAGATAAAATAGTTTTTTATATTTCTAGTGAGCCAATCCCCATTGCTCTGGTCCCGATGATGAAAATTTGCATGAATAAAAGTGAGGGGACGAGGCAACGAACGTAAGCAGGCCTAGTGGTGCCAGCTATGTAAATCTGACCCTGTTATGTGGGAGTATCAAGCAGACTCCCACTGAAACTAGAGGAAATGCTATTATTTATTATCTCTGTATTTGGGGCTATATATCAAAACATTTTTAAACACAGTAAGTCAGTTTCTGAACTTACCATCTTACTGTGGTGCCTGATTTACAGGAAGATGAACTGACTTGCTAAAGGGCATATAGAGAGTACACAAGAGCCGAAACAGAAATTTAACTCATATATTCTATCATACGGGCAATGTCTTTTTTTACATAGCTAAGAACATTTATATAGCTGTCACAGAATCATCAATGCTGATTAATAGAGGGTTCTAAGCACCACCACACTGCTGCACCAACTTCATTATTTGCAAGCAAGTTCCTAAGCATGGAAGTTAATTATGCACAGTAACTTGCTAGCATTTCACTACCAGCCACCAGAAGCCCCATATCTACCATCTGTTGGAAACAAGAGGGCTCAAACATTGTCTAGTACCAAGAACATACCAAGATGATGGGTTACCCAACCTCAGAATCACCCCTGGTGCTGCTACTTCAATGTACCTTCGGGTCACACAAATGCTGAGGATCCTGGCAACACCCTTATGTATTCTGGGGGCTTTTCTGGCTCCAAGTGACCTATAGCGTGCAGTAAATGGCATTCATTGGTTTTATAATTGACAGAAAGTTTTTAGTTTCTTTAACCTATTAGCAAATGGAGAAATCAACAATGTCAATGATTTTTATTTGGTTACAAATATATAAAATACTTGAAAATACCACTAGCCTCCTTTTCATGTTGTTCCGCTTTTTTGCAACATGCTCTTGATCCTATAAAGTAGAAATGACAGGGTAGTGTTATTACCGACATTATTAATATCAAGTCATCATGATTGTTAAAATGGGTAATTTGTAGCCTAACATGCGACCTAAGACATCAAAGCAGCATGACATAAAAATAATTCTATACAGAGAAGTGTAGGTGTGCTGAATGGCAGGGAACTGGCTCTCCAGCTGTTCTTGTATGTAAATGTAAGCAGTCCCAACATCTACTGACTGGGACTCATTGCAGCAGCAGGGTTTGGGGTAGAATCAAAAGGTACAGAGGGAATTTACTTAAAAGCAGCCATAGTAACTGCAGTTTTAAGATCTCTGTTGCACAAAGTGGAATGAAAGAACTATACTTGCTTTCAAGAATGGTCCCTGTTATTCTGCTGCTCAAAAATAAATGCCTTTATAGCCCTTACAAGCTATTGAATGGAGAATAACAGAGCTCAGATGAGCCACAAGTGAAAGAAACTGTATATGGTGAAGCTCCCTCTGCTGTTCACTGTAACACACAGCAGGCAAGACTGCAGGGGTTACTTTGTGAACTCACCTGCAATTTTCTAGAAGCCCAATCTAAAATGTGTCCAGGGTCATTATCCTTTTGCATAAATACTTGAACACATAAAATATAGTAAGTCACTTTAAGAAACATCAGCCCTGGGTGGTGAAATATTATATACAACTGTAGTCAAATACTGTACTCTAGCTCAACAACAGAAGATAAGGTGGCTATGTTTTAATCCTTAACCAATAAAAGAATTTTACTTCAATTAATCTCAAACTGGCCACACAAGGGCCAAACTGCAGGATATATGATCAATCTTCCCAAGATCCCATGGCATGATTTGCTAAATATTAGCTCAGTGTGGATGCATATGTGATGAAACTAGAGATGATCATTATTTTAGGGGCGTAATGTAACCCTGAAATATGATCTATTGTACAATGGACTGAGGACCAGTTTTGCATTTGTCTTAGTAAATAAGCCCTAGTAAGTGATGTTTCTTAGCAGTGCTTTAAGAGAATTACTTATTTTAAAACATCTTAGCTATTAGAATGTCTGCAGATCCTAAGAAGCAGAATGAGGGCACTTTACAAACTAAACGCTCAAGCATTTCCCATTAAATGAGCCGGTGAAGTAACCGTATTGCAGTCCTGCCGCTGAGCAGACTATCAGTGGGGTTCTACTGAAGGTTCATCAATCATGCAATGCACTCTCTATTCTCAACAACAATAACTCCTACTCCAGAGCAAACCTAGGCCAGCTGGGAATCTGCATCAGGAGAGACCAATACTGGAGAGATTTCATTTCAATATACCATGGATAATACGTGCCTTTAATTTATTAAAGATCGGTGAGTTTGCAATTAGTTATCTGTGTCACCAGAAGAACCAAATAAGGGCAATTTTTTATATAGAATTATTTTAACAGACACGGGAAGCTAGCTACATTAACCATTTCTATTCTAGTGATTTATAAAAGTCACTAGCAGCAGAGGGAGCAAATATATTTTTCTTAATTAGATATACATATACAGAACATGCAGTACTCCCTGGGGCCAAAGATTGTATGTTTAACAAATTACAATATGAACATGATTTAAACGGATTGAATCGCTAAATTATTTAAATATTTTCTATGCAATAAAACATACAAATGGAAAAGCACAGTCTTATTGCTTTGTCAGAAATGTAGTTATGTAGAATTACACTGGCTTTCAGTTAGGAAGTGGATGCTTAAAGGAAAACTAAAGCCTAACTAAAGAAGTAGGCTAGAAATGTTGTACATTATGTTCTGGGCCTCTGCACCAGCCCAAGGCAGCCAAAGCCCTTTAGCAGTAAAGATCTGTGTCTCCAAAGATGCCACAGTAGCTCCCCATCTTCATTTCTGCTGCTCTGTGCTGCTGCCACTTACTGAGCTTAGGGACCAACTCACAGTATACAGTACACATAGATTATAAATGTCACAATATAAGGCTGATTAGTAATTAATACAGATAATTACTACATGACAGCTGAGAAGTAATCAGCCTTGTAGCATCAGTTTATATTACAGGCCTACTGCATTTTCTGCTTGAAAATTTGCGACAATAGCTTAGATTCTCAACAGCTGCTCAGAGCCTACTGAGAAATGTGAGTGTCACAGACACTTTCGAAGATGGTGACAAGTTTGAAGTCCTGGATTATTGCTTCTATTGAGAAACTGAAACTTTAGGCTGGTGCAATAAGTGTGATATCTAAAATATGGCATTTTTAGCCATATTCACTTTTAGGGTTTGGTTCTCCTTTAAAGACAACATACCCTCGCTTGGTAAATCGAATAGCTCATAAATTTTGCATTATTCCTGAAAAACAAGATATTTTTATTTTAAAATAGTTTTACGCTATACAACCCCTTCAGAACTGAACAAGGGTGGCAAATTTGCACCTGCTCACCAATTCTTCCCCTAGTAGCACCATGCCATTTCATGCCAAAAAGTTGACATCAGTTGACATGGAAAAGGTGTGGAGAGACCAGGAGCTGGTCTCATGATGATCCACTGAAAGACAAGTGTCTCCACTTCCTTCAGTAACCCAGTTCTGGTCTTGCTGCCCCACTCTATTGGGGAGTTTTTTTAACAAATCTTTACTCATGACTTTTTCTTAACGGAGGGGGTACAGAAGAAGAAAAAGGAGGGGGTGAGTAGGAGTGGGGGTAAAAAGTTACAAGAAGAATCCAGCATATATCATCACAACTTTTGTATAAACATACATGCATTCATAGTCTCACTTGTATAACTTCCACATCTATTAAGCTTGTAAGGAGAGAGAGGAGAGTAGTAGAATCCCATCTTACTCATATTATAGTGGATACTTTTACTATCAATTGTCTTCATTTTTATCTATTGGGGAGTTTTTATGAGTGAATTTGGGAACTTGAAAACCAATAAGCTAATGTAGTTGTAAGCCCATGCACTTGCTGTTGTCCTGCAAAGGATTTTGAAGTCTCCAGCCAGCCCGAGGGCAAAATTTACTTCTGTTTATGACATTGTCATATCATTTCATTACATAAAAAAATTGGTGGACAGCAATAGAATGATTTGGGGGCCAAGAACTGTTAGTTGACATTTAGGACTCCCATATGTACCGATGGGATTATACTACTTCCTTTCTAACACTGTGTCTCTACGTCTTTACAGCAGGGAAATTTCAAATCTTACAGTTTAAAAAAATTCAGAAACTCTGCTCTCAACAACGTGAATCCATCATGCACTGCATACAAATGAATGCTTGGTCATTTAAATCAACAAGTTTATTATTTAATGTATTAAGAAATAGCATTATTTGCTACAAAAGGTACTGTTGATTAGGGATACATAGGATGTGAATTTGGTTCAGGTTTCTTAGGGGTTTAGGTAATAAAGGGTGAAACACCTACACCTATAACAGTAGGTAGATTATAATGGTCACTATTATTAATTGCTATGTATTATTTTGCACCTTTTATTACGTGATCAGTAGTGTGCTAAATGTGCTTAAAAAATTGTTAGAGAATGATTTATTGAAAATGTCTCCAAAAACCATACTAGTCAAGCTCCTACTTCCTGTTGCCTAGTATTTTCCCAGGCTATGCAGAGGTACAGGTAGCACTCCACACACTGTGCTGTAGCATAGAAACCAATCAGCAGCTAAGCTGACCTGATAGGGAACTGAAACCTGTCTTTATTTGTTATTTCATTATTGCATACAAGATTGGGGGGGGATTTCCAGTTATGCCAAATGTCTCCTTTAATGGATCAGATGAAAGTGAGTGGCCAGACAAGGAATGACCGACATATTTAGCCTGCTTGAGTATATTGAAGTATAATACACAAAAGCCATGAATATCTTGTAAATTATATCCTTATAAACGGTGAGTAGTGATGTCATCAGTTATAAACGGTGAGTAGTGATGTAATTTCTGTCACATGACTGACTAAAATGTGTGTATTATAATTAATAAAGTAACCCCAGTTGTAAAATATGAGGATACTATAAGTTACCTCGGAGTTCCATGACCTGTATAAAAACACTCGGCCTTCGGCCTCGTATTTTTATATGGTCATGAAACTCCGAGGTAACTTATAATATCCTTATATTTTACAAGAGGGGGTACTTTATTCACTATATATGGGCTAGGGATTCACCGAATCCACTATTTTGGATTCGGCCGAACCCCCGAATCCTTTGTGAAAGATTCGGCCAAATACCGAACTGAATCCAAACCCTAATTTACAATTTGCATATGCAAATTAGGGGTGTGAAGGGGAAAACATTTTTTACTTCCTTGTTTTCTGATAAAAAGTCACGCAATTTCTCTCCCGCCCCTAATTTGCATATGCAAATTAGGATTCGGTTCGGCCTGGCAGAAGGATTCGGCCGAATCCGAATCCTGCTGAAAAAGGCTGAATCCTGGCCGAATCCCGAACCGAATCCTGGATTCGGTGCATCCCGGAAGGCATTTTTAGTTTCTTTATGCATAAAAGATCAATGTCCTAAATCAGGAGTGCCCATTTTTTACTAACGCAAGGTCTACTTTTAGTGATGTTGTCCCATTATGATCTACATCCATAAAAGCATTGTTATTCTGTTCCATGAAAAATATATTGATTTATGAGAGAACTTATATTTCTATATTTAACAAACAACCATTTGTTACAGTAACATAGTAATATAGTAAGTTAGGTTGAAAAAAGACACACGTCCATCAAGTTCAACCTTTTTACTTTTTTTAACCTGCCTATTTGCCAGTTGATCCAGAGGAAGGCAAAAAAATCCCATCTGAAGCCTCTCCAATTTGCCTTAGAGGGGGAAAAAATTCCTTCCTGACTCCAAAATGCCAATCGGACCAGTCCCTGGATCAACTTGTACTATGAGCTATCTTCAGGCCCGGACTGGCAATGTGCGTGTTCGGGCAATTGCCCGATGGGCCGCTCATTTCATAGTTAAAAAGGGCCGGTTTGCTCACAATATTGGCTCCGCCTCCGCTCCGATCGTAGCTTCAGACTTCAGCTCCTGCTTGTGTCTTCTGTCTCCAGGCTACGTTGGGGAGAGCAAGCAGGGGGCAGGAAGTTCATCATTTCATTTAATTTAGTGGGAAGTGCTGAAAGCACGGAGAGCCTCGCAGTGGGGATTTTTTTCTCTTTGCTCGCTCCACCCCCTCCATTGTATAATTATTCTCCTTCCAGGCCAGGCACTGGCTTAATCACGCAGCCTGACAGACATAAGGAGCTGCTGCTACATTAGGGGAGGGGCGTCCCGTCCCTGATACATTACACTGCAGGTGCAAGTGCATGGAGTAAGTTTTTCTCTAAGAGAGGTCTGTGTGTGTGTGTGTCTGTCTTTGAATGTCTCTGTCTGTGTGTCTGTGTCTGTCTCTTTGTGTGTCTGTGAGTGTCTCTGTCTGTGTGTCTGTCTGTCGGTGAGTGTCTCTGTGTGTCTGTCTTTCTGTGAGTGTCTCTGTGTGTCTGTCTGTCTGTGAGTGTCTCTATGTGTATGTCTGTGTGTCTCTGCGTGTGTGTGTCCCCATACAAACTTCTTGTGCCTGAGATAACCCGGGCTGGGCTGTGTGTTTTAGACTTTTTTTTTGTGGAGCTATCACATGATATTGCTGGAGTTCTTATTATTATCATTGTTGTTATTTTTTTTTGGGCTGTTGGGGTCTCATGAAGGGAAGGCATCTGTCTTCTTGCTTGATCAGGTGGAGAGGGGGGGGGGATGCAGGAAGTGAGAGCAACAGCAGGACAAGTAGAATTTATGTGCCTGCTGCCTTACAGCCCATTGTGATCATGCCTCTGCTGCCCAATCCAGAAGTGCAGCAGATCGTAAAATCTACAATCTGTGGCACTTGAGTCCCTTTATCCACAGATCGTAGATGCTACGATCTGTGATACTTAAAGGGTTAACCCAATATATAGGCGCGGCTATCATTTCCATGTGGGCTGCTTTGATTTTTTTTGCCCGGGCTGCTTTTTACTCCCAGTCCGGCCCTGGCTATCTTCCATAAAGCTGTATTCCTTCACTTGCTAAAAAGTCATCCAATCCCTTCTTAAAGCTCTCTAATGTATCAGCCAGTGCAACTGGTTCAGGGAGAGAATTCCACATCTTCACAGCTCACACTGTAAAAAACCCTTTCCCGAATATTTAGGCGGAACCTCTTTTCTTCTAATCGGAATGGGTGATCTTGTGTCAGATGGAAAGACCTACTGGTAAATAAAGCATTAGAGAGATTATTATATGACCCCCTTATATATTTATACATAGTTATCACATCACCCCTTAAGCACCTCTTCTCCAATGTGAACATCCCCAATTTGGCCAGTCTTTCCTCATAGCTAAGATTTTCCATACCTTTTACCGGCTTAGTTGCCCTTCTCTGCACCCTCTCTAATACAATAATGTCCTGTTTGATTCTATGCCCCTTTTAATACAGCTCAAGATCTTATTTTGCCCTTGATGTTGCTGACTGGCATTGCTTGCTACAGCCAAGTTTATCATCTACAAGGACTACAAGGTCCTTTTCCATAATAGATTTGCCTAGTGCAGTCCCATTAAAGGTATAAGTGGCTTGGATATTTTTACATCCCAGGTGCATGACTTTACATTTATCAACATTGAATCTCATTTGCCATTTAGGTGCCGAGATTGCCAGTTTGTCAAGATCCTGTTGCAAGGATGCCACATCCTGAATAGAATTTATTGGGCAGGATAGTTTTGTGTCATCTGCAAACACTGATACATTACTTACAATACCCTCCCCAAGTAATTAATGAACACGTTAAATAAAAGTGGACCCAATACCGAGCCCTGAGGGACCCCACTAAGAACCTTACTCCAAGCAGAGAATGTACCATTAACAACCACCCTCTATACCTGATAAAGTGGGGCACAGTATCAAACGCTTTGGCAAAATCCAAACAGATCTACTGCCCCACCCACTGTCCAGCATCATATTTACCTCATCATAAAAAGCTATCAAATTTGTCTGACATGACCTATCCTTCATAAAGCCATGCTGATTGCTGCTCATAATGCCATTCACTAGGACAACATTTTGAATGCGATCCTTAAAAAGCCTTCAAATAATTTGCCCACCACCAATGTCAAACTTAATGGCCTATAATTGCCAGGCTGAGATCATAATCCCTTTTTAAATATTGGAATGACATCAGCTTTTCTCCAATCCATAGGTACCATACCAGATGAAAGCGAATCTGAGAAAATCAGAAATAGCGGCTAGTCTAAAACAGAAATAAGCTCTCTTAGAACCCGGGGTGTATGCCATCAGGCCCTGGAGCCTTGTTTACATTAATTTTTATTAAAGCTTTATGGATCATATCCTGAATCAGCCACTGACTAGATTGAGCTGAGCCATCAGTGCAACTATGAAGTAAGCCTGGGAACTCAGGCTCCTCTATTGTATACACTGAAGAAAAGAACTGATTTATCACATTTGCCTTTTCTGTATCTGTAACAACCATACTGGTACCATTACCACTCTCAACCTGCATCTTTTTACTTTTAATATATTTAAAAAACATCTTGGGGTTAGTATTAGCCTCCACCACAATGCACTCTTCATTTTCTTTCTCTGCCGTCCACATTGAGGATTAACAACATTTATTATAGTGTTTATATTCATTAAATGCAGCTTCTGTCCCAACAGATTTGTAGTTTTTTTAATGCCTTTATCTTCTTTCCTAATAGTTTCCTTACTTCTATATTAAGCCACATTGGGTGATTCATAGAACTTCTACATTTACTCCTTAAGGGAATACATTGAGAACAGTAATAATTTAATAACATTTTAAATGACAACCATTTCTGTTCTGTGTTTTTAGCTGAAAACATAATGCCCCAATCAATGTTCTGAAAGGCAGCCCTCAAGGCACTAAAATTAGCTTTTCTGAAATTCATGTTTTTTGTTGCCCCGGTGTATATTTGTTTTTTGCACCAGACATTAAATGATATAACATTATGGTCACAATTACCAAGGGGTTCAATGAATTGTACATTGGCTAAAAGTTATGGGTCATTTGAGATCACTAGAACCAGAATAGCATTTTTCCTGCTTGGCTCCTCAACAACCTGTGCCATAAAATTGTCATGCAACAAGTTTATAAACTTGTTCCGATTAACTGATCTAGCAGTACTGTTACTCCAGTCAATATCTGGGTAATTAAAATCCCCCATTATCATTACTTTACCCAAACTAGCAGCCTTTTCTATTTGCATGAGCCTCCTCCTCCTCCTCCTCACTTACATTAGGGGGTCTATAGCATACACCTACAATTAATTTGCTGGACTCTTTACAACTGGTGAACTCCACCCATGAGACTTCTGCCCCCTCATTTTCTAACATAACCTCCTTTATCATAGAAACAAGTACGGTGCACCATGGAGGGAGATATATAGACTTAAAAGTGACTTTAAAAATCCATATTTTATTGTTCCATTAATATTCCATTTAAAAAGACACAGTTCGTGGCTACCCAGACACTTTCTGAAAAGCACACTGGTTCACACAAAAATCAGATATAAATACACATAGGTGCAAATAAATCCCATGGTCAATTCTGTCTTTATAAAAAACAGTGTCGGACTGGCCTACAGGGATACCAGGAAAACTCCCGGTGGGCCCAGGTCTCATTGTGCCGCATGCTGCTAAACATTTGGCCTATTTCATGGCCATTCCCTATTTTTGTGAGAACAAAGAGGCTAAATAGTTGGAAAAAAGAGTATAGTATGTAAAGAACAGAGACTAGGAGAATAGAGGTTGAGTGAGGAGAGGAAGATAAATAGTACTTAGAGTGGGCCCCTGGTCTAAGATTAATTGGTGGGCCCCTGGTGTCTCAGTCCAACACTGTTTAAAGCTATTGCACAAAACATTTTGAATGCAGCCACAACCAGATTTGATTCCATTTATGGATGTCAGGGATGGATTTAGGGTAGGGCAGGAGCCTGCAGCAGAAAATAAGTGTCCAAATGCAGCCTAAATAATTTATAGCTTTCAATTACAAGTGGATATGCTGCATTCCCCTATTGTTTTATGCATGCTTGACGGCATTAACGTAAAGTACATTCACATTCATATTCAATTCCTCTCTAACTTCTGCTACTTTCCCCTCGTTATTGAAACCTGTCTGTGTCAAGCCCATTCTGAAAAACTGAACCCATCCTGTTTGTCTAACTAATGCCCCGTCTCTCTCTTACAGCCAGCCTCTAAACTTCTGGAACATCTTGTCTTCTCCCAAATTACTAACTTTCTCTGCACCAATAATCTGCTTGACCCTATGCAGTCTGGCTTTCTTCTTCTTTCCAGCTTGAACGATTGCCCTCATGGCTACACAGTAGCTTGTCTATATAAACTATAGTAGTCTTTCTGAAGCAAACACACAGATTTTACCAGCGCATGTTAACAGTATATTATATGTTAGTTACTTTAAAACACTTTCCTTTTTTGGTGTTAAGGTGGCCATACACTGAGAGATCCGCTCATTTGGCGGTGTCGCCAAACACGTGGCTCTCACCCCGATATGCCCAACTTGAGGTGGGCGATATGAAGCTGATCCGATCGTGGGTCCTAGGATTCTGAGGGGACAATTGTACTATGGGTAAGCAGGTAAGCAAAAATGGGCATTTCACCAATTTTTGCACTTTGCTCATTGTTAGTAAATGAGGGCCACTGTGAGATTACTGACATAATACATGGCTGGAAATAATTTACACACTCAATGGATATATTTTTCATTTATCTATTCCATAAATAGGAGAATAAACCAAATGCTTGATTGCTGGGCGAGTAATGCAATAAATGTAGATCATTCTAAAAACGTTCTGAATTTCCCTGAGAAATGAGATCAGCGGGCCCAGAAGTAAATTCTGTCAAAACACCCACATAATCCCCTATCACAGCTGATGACTGCTTAACTAGGTGATACATTATGCACCCCCATGACTTACAGCATAGGCTGGAAATATCAATCTGTACCCAGAGGAAACAATGGTAGCTCTTTGGATTATCCAGTTTCACGGTGGAAGCAGATGTGCCTGTGATCATATAACAAATATGTGTTCTGTATTATTATAAACCTCTAGTACTGACTAAATATAACTCTGCTTAAAGGTCTGGTAAGTGATAAATGACCACAATCATGCAAGAAATAGGAAAAGAGAAGTAAAGAGTAGCCAATCTAGCTGTTACTGAACTACACCTCCCAGCATCCCCTGAAGGGATGAAATTAGAGAAGATAAGGATACAAGTAATCTAATAAATCAGACCCTATTTGAGGAGGGAATACTTAGATTAATCTGAAGCCAACCAGCTGTTGTTAAACTACAGTTCCCCACAAAACTGGTGTTTGTGGCAGGATGCTCATATTTGCAGTTTAATAACAGCTGTTTTTTTTTTTGCAATAAACTTTTTTTTTAACTTTAAAATACATTTGCCCCTGTTATGCTGTTGGCCCAGGGCAACAGTAATGATGTGTTAGGAACTATGTAGGGGGCTACGCACAATGTCTCTCTCTACAATGAATAATGCAGCCCCTATTGTAAAATATATAGTGAATAAAGTACCCCCTCTTGTAAAATATAAGGATATTATAAGTTACCGAGGAGTTTCATGACCATATAAAAACACGAGGCCAAAGGCCGAATGTTTTTATACAGGTCATGGAAATCCGAGATAACTTCTAATATCCTCATACAACTGGGGGTACTTTATTTATTATAATACACAAGTTTCATTGAGTCATGTGACAGAAATTACATCAGATCTCACCGTTTATAACTGATGACATCAGAACTCACCGTTTATAAGGATATAATTTACAAGATATTCATGGCTTTTGTGTATTATATAGTGAATAAAGTACCCCCTCTTGTAAAATATAAGGATATTATAAGTTACCGAGGAGTTTCATGACCATATAAAAACACGAGGCCAAAGGCCGAATGTTTTTATACAGGTCATGGAAATCCGAGATAACTTCTAATATCCTCATACAACTGGGGGTACTTTATTTATTATAATACACAAGTTTCATTGAGTCATGTGACAGAAATTACATCAGATCTCACCGTTTATAACTGATGACATCAGAACTCACCGTTTATAAGGATATAATTTACAAGATATTCATGGCTTTTGTGTATTATAAGATTATAAGTAACCTTGACGTTCCATGACCATATACAAAGCATGTGGCCAAAGGCTGAGTGAGCCATGTGACAGAAATTACATTACTAAGCACATGGCTCTTGTGTAATATATATATATATATATATATATATATATATATATATATATATATATATATACATACACACACACACATACAGTCTATATACACACAATGTCAATGAATGAACAATCAAGGGTTACAGAATGAATCAATCCTGCTCACAAGACCTTAAAGGAACAATAAGATAAAAAAAATGTTGTGTTTGATTCAGAAACACTACTACTGTTTATATAAATAATCTTCTCTGTAGCAATTGGGACAAGGAAAAGGCTCAGGTTACACAGCAGATAGCAGATAAGCTCTGTAGAACATATTGGTGTTATCTGTTATCCACTATTTAACCTGTGCCATATAGCCTTTTTTCAATTGCCGACATTGCTACACAGCAGCTTGTTTATATGAACTATAGTAGTTAAGCAAACGGATCCGTTTTACCAGTGCAGCAAATAAGAACATGAAAATATCAATATTTTAAAACACTTTTTGGTGTTACTGTTCCTTTAAATTCTGGATAATCTGCATTCTTTAAAGTTTATGGCAGACCTAAAAGATGGCAGAGACTACCCTTAAATTACACTCTTTGGAGCTCAGATATAACTAGCTAAATAACCACTTGAGAAACACTGATACCTGTCTTCAAACCACTTGTATTTATATACGGAATACAGACAATTCCTAATGTGAATCCCTGGTGGTAAGTGAGACAACACTTGCACACCAGTGAAGTTCCAAGAGGTAGGTCCCAGGGAGTGTACAACTAAACAAAGGCAAAATTCTCATGGGATTGCGCCAAAGCCATTAGCTTGCTGAACTCTGGGTTCCAAGCACTTAGCACTCCCATTTGCTTCCATTAACTGCGGCCGGTGGTAAAGAGGGCAGTACAACATGTAACCGCGACAGCATCATAAAAACATTAAGAGGATAAGCACATTTCTCATAGAGAATCGTAGGGAGCCAAGCGCAGGGTTAAAGCAATTGAGGCAACATTTCTATAGCTCTCTGCAGTCCGGTGTAAGTACACCATGTATAGAACTGATTGATACATCAATACAGGCAAGAGTTGAAGTCCCAGACGTTCCAGTACAATGCGCCATACATACAAGGGATGATGCCCTCCTGCTAAAAAAGTACAATGTTCAGAACGCTGCTAGCCCACTGAGGAGCCCAATGCCACTCCCAGCACTCTCCTGCACATTTACCTTTCAAGGAGGCATTTTTTAGGCTGTGCTGCTGGAGTAAATCCCATGTGCTTGGTGTGTAGTGCTTGCCCTCCCAGGACATATCGAGTCTAGCACTAGGCATCAGGCTGCGGGGAAAGTTTAAAAGAGCAGCCGCTCCACCACCAGCTGTGAGCTCCACCTGAATCCCTAGCAGGGAGCGATCCTGATTGGTTACTATGAAGCACGTGAGCTGCACTCTATATTAGGCAATACAATGTAACAAGTCCAGAGGAGAAGACCAGGTGAAAGATTGAGGGATCAGCAGGTTCCTCAGCTGTCCGGCCAGAGAAGTCTCCCTAGAGATGAATTCCTACCTAGAATACACTTCTTGCGGGGATGTTTTAGCTTTTTCACCCAAGTTCTGCCGCAGCGACCACAGAAACATGAACTTGCAGCCTTACCCTAGAAGTGGAGCAGATTATACCTTTATGCCAGTCGGGGGTGTGCCCGGATCAGTTGCCCACCAGGCTCCACACCAGTCTCCAGCACTTTATGCTCCTTGCAGCCTGGATGTCGCCTATGAGCCGACCCCACCTTCTGACTACAGTTTCTTGTCCAGCAGCCCCGATTACGATTATTATGGATCTAATCACCAGATAGAAGAGACTGGGGGGCACATTCCCTATGGTAGCTCACTATTTCCAGGCAATGGATCTTACATCCTCAATGGGCAGCTGAGCTACAGGACTCTTGGAGAAGAAACTCAAATGGCCCAGTGTAAGGAACCACTAGAAGTTTATCCTGGGGGCAACTTGCAGAGTATCTCCCCCTCGCCAGGCACTTACCCAAAACCTGCCTCCCCGGCATCTGACAGCTATGTCAGCACGTTTGATTGGATGAAAGTTAAAAGGAACCCTCCTAAGAAGAGTAAGTTTTTATTAACACGAAATCAGAGCAAGTCATGCCAAAATCCAGTGTCTACCAATAGCAGAGAAAAGGGTGCATTTATTAATCAGCAGTATGCAACTAGTGAGGCTGAATTGTAACACTTTAACACTTCCCTCTGGAATCCAATAGACTACAATGTAACACTTTTATTTCCTTTCTAGAACTCTGATGATTTAGATTGTTACAATTATGACTTGTTTGGCCGGTCGTCCGTAGCAATGTACTTTTAGCTTACTTGTAACGTTTTGCTTCTCATTCTGGACGGTGTAGTTTTCTCTTGGAATACAGCCTCATTGATTGTATAACTTTACTCTTCTTTGTGTTCCCTAGCAAGTTAAATCTCCCTTTATAAACATTGGAATGTGAAATGTGACCAGTTAAATTGGCCCTTAGCCAGACTATCCATGCGTCATGGCGCATCAGTAAAGCGCAGAGAATGACTGAGGCGCTAATGTTCTGCATTTATTTCTCCGTAGGTATACCATCTGAATATGGGGTAACAAGTCCCCCCTGCAACGTGAGGACAAATTTCACCACCAAACAACTGACTGAGCTCGAAAAGGAGTTTCACTTTAACAAGTATCTCACAAGAGCGAGGCGCATCGAAATCGCAAACTCTCTCCAGCTCAACGATACCCAGGTTAAAATCTGGTTCCAGAACAGAAGAATGAAACAAAAGAAAAGGGAAAGGGAGGGAACTTTGCCCAACTCTCCCCCATCCGGACCCGCGTCTAGCTTCTGCGTAAAACCTCCACATTTGAAGTCTGTAAATGAGACTGCGACGCTGTCGCCATCCAAGGACGCTTCACTCTAGAGACTCAAAGCTAGAAACCAAATATGTGGGATTGTCTGCTGCACCCCAAGCAGCCAAAACTAAGGGGACTTTGCACTATAGTCCGTTACTTGCAGTATTCCCTGTTGAATGTACAGTATCTATGTATTTACAGACTTTAGAAGTTCAATACTTTATCTATGCATTAAATACAAATATAGGGCCTGGGTTGTTTATAAAGAGAACAGGTGGAGATTTACAAGTCCTTCTAACATATATCTCTATATATTTCTGGTTCAGTATGTAAGATTACACATGCTATGTATGTGCAACAGAATAAAGTCCTGTAGCCAGACATCCATGTACTGCACATACTGTATAAAGTCACAACTGACATTACCAAAGATGGATAGGAGTCATCTCCAACTTTATCGACTGAATTTGCACTACTCGGTTTTATGTTGCTGTTGTTCCCTGTGCCTCAAATCCATGTGGTTTCTCCTTCTGCAAAACTGACTGAACTTATTCTGGGACATACACCAGGAAGCTATTATTTTAAGGCGACTTTTATAAGATTTAACTGCTGTATATATCTATTTTTTTATAAACTAATAAAAATCCAATTTACTATGCAAGAGCACGAATTTTGTTTTTAATGTAGAGGTTAATACTGTACTGATCTGTGTTTTCGCATATATTTGAAAGCTGACATATAGAAGCGTAAATGTCCCCACTACATAGTTAAACAATATTTAACATCAATTTCTTTGGCTTTCTGAGTGGTTAGTTGTAATGACGTGCTTTACTATGTTTACTCCCTATAATCAATCAATCTATCTATCTATCTATCTATCTATCTATCTATCTATCTAATCTATCTATCTATCTATCTATCTATCTATCTATCCTTCCATCCATCCATCCCTCTCTCTCTCTAATCTATCTATCTATCTATCTATCTATCTATCTATCTATCTATCTATCTATCTATCTATCTATCTATCTATCTATCTATCTATCTATCTATCTATCTATCTATCATCTATTGCAGTCTACAAAGTACAGTCTGCTTGACTTGTACAGTACTACAGCAGGAAATGAGAAGGGCACATGCCAAAATCCCAACAATGCCCATTTTATAACATTGTATCATGATTGCCACTTTAATACATAGCAACATTGATAATACACGTGGGCACCATTTGAGTGGACCGTGGGAAGGATATCCGACCTCAAAGTAACCAAAGTGCATTTGCACGGGGAGGTGTTAAACTCATACTCCTGCATATAAAAAGCAAGTTTCCACTTCAAACGATTCTGGCTGGGACAATGGCAAATTCTCACTTTCAAAGTGAGAATCACAAAAGGCCAATTGAATGAAGGGAACTCGTGGCTCTTCCTTTAGGTTTAGGTTGTAATCAAAGGATCACACGGGACATCTGTATTACAAGGAAAGATCCACCAAGCTACATGATCGGTACAGTATGAGGGGTCCCGCTTTGGTAGGTGAACCAGACTACTATACTGGTTTATACTGGTGAAACGGGAGAATAAATGGCCCCATGATCACTGTCACCCCAGAACAGCGCCTCTGTTATAAAATCCCCTGTCGCAAGTGATCAATCCTTCTGCTTATTTGTATGTAAGTTGTTGTCAATATTATTTTTGCATTTATGACCATCTGCTCCCGGCTATCTCATGCTAATGCCCCAGTCATTGCAACAACAGAAAATCAAAGGCTTGCACCTCTGTGATGACCTGGGGATGCACCCAGAGGCCTTTGATATTGCAATGTCCCTTCCCTGATAGGCATCAGCATTTACAACAAAAGTTTAGGAAACACATTTTAACATCCAAAGACACAAATGGTTGGACTGTTTTGACAATTTTATAAAAGGTGACTTCAGAGGTTACTAAATAGAAGAGGCAGCTTCTGGGATCTGCTTATATTGTGATATCAAATGGCCATTGTGAAGATCAAATGTGTCACATGACAAAAGTGTATTTGTTAAAGGAAGTTCCAGTGTACACATTCCCTTTTTAAATGTTTATTTCTGTAAAAAGAGAAGTCCTCCTATCTGTGACATTTTGTGACAGCAGTATGGCAGCATTCCCACCCCACTCTGTGTAGGGGGCCTGGGTCAGCCTGAGTTCATACCAAGCCATGGCCCTTAGCCTACCTGTGTCCTAAATAATCAACAGCATTACATTTCCTTTCCCTGGTAACCTTCCCATATATTCCATAACATCATATTACACATGGCACTAGTGTGGGTGTGCCCATCCAATTTATCTTGGAAAACAATATTTCACAAGCACAGATGCAGGAGCCTGAAATAAACACATATGTACCCAGATTTTCTTTGTCCCTCCTCTGGTAATATATACAGCAAAGCCTGGGAGCATTTACTTCTCTATATTTTTTTTTAACAAGATAGCTCTATTTACATCACATTAACAATCCATTAATTTCTATGGGATTTTTAAAAGAGTATTTATCAATGGATGAAAGTAAAAAGTTCACCCTTTGATAAATATGCCTTTAAAAATCCCATAGAAATGAAAGGAGAGTGACGGAATTTCAGGACTGTGGTGATCTCTAACTTCACTCTTTGACAAATATGCCCCTATGTGTCCCTCTTAAGGTGTCCCTGAGTGATGCCTCTGTTATTTTTTACATTGGGCCTGGCCACCATTCCCCCTTATAAAGATACACCCCCTATACAAACGCATAGCACCTTCTACACATAATAATAATAACAATAATAATATAAAGAGGTTATATAATAACAGGTGTACAATTAGTCCCACCTCTAGTAAACCATAGAAGACAATGAACATGTAGCTTTGTGTTCTGCACTTTGAAAGCAAACACCTGATTAGCTGTTAAACATTACTAGACCTGGAACAAATTTTGCACATTTTATTACAAAGCCCTAGGGGTATATTTAACAAAGAGTGAAGTTAGAGATCTCCACAGTCCGCAGAGTGAAATACCGTCTCTCCATTCATGTCTATGGGATTTTTAAAGGCATATTCATCAAATGGTGAACTTTCACTATCCCCCTTTGATAAATACACCTTTAAAAATCCCATAGAAATGAATGGAGAGAGGCGGTATAAGTATTTCACTCTGCGAACTGTGGAGATCTCTAACTTCACTCTTGATAGTGTGCATGCAGCCTTAGTTATTTATATAGCATCAGCAAGTTACACAGTAATTTACATAAATTTAACAAACGAGTGTCTGTCATGTGGCAAATTTCTGTTCATTCATCCCTATGACACTACACCTTGAAACAGGAACTCTTGGATTACGTGGCTCTGTTCCCACAATCATGGAATCATGGAATGTTTTTGCATTTACTGTACATCATCATTATTCATTGATATAGTGGCAGCAAGTTTAGTAGCATATTACAATTATATTATGACAAGGAGACCTACACTAAACTGAGCTAATAGAATGCAAAAGTAACAGTGGAAGGTCTGGTATATTTTAAGTAACAGTGGAAGGTCTGGTATATTTTGTTAATTAAGGCAGTTTCTGTCTTGTTATATCAACATTTTAAGATAATCAAGATTTTCCTTATATTGGCAAATAAACAGATTTGATGATAAATGATAGATACATACATACTGTACCAAAACTCAAAGGACTTCGGCCCAAGTTGTATTGCCTTTACATGTATTGCGTTTTGCTCTACAGTGCCATGACTGTAATAATATACAATATAATGGATATATCTATAAGTGAGCACCATGCCGAGGTCCATAAGCACTAAGCAAATAATCAAACAGATATGCACGGTAACTCACTTCAGGCATTTATATGTGCAAATTCACCACAACAATTAAATTAAAATTTGAAATTAATTAATTCATATCAAACCCCATGGCAATGTCTAACCCCTGTCTACATAACTCATGTAAGCCACTCCCTCTTGACATGTTTCACACCATTGGGTGTTTCATCAGAGAAGGTGAAGCACCCAATGGTGCGAAATGCATCAGGATGGAGTGGCTTACATTAGGATGGAGACAGGGGTGAGACACTGCCATGTGGTATGATATGAATTTATTGATTACAAATTTGTAATTTGATTGTTGTGGTGAATTTGCACAATTAAATGCCTGACGTGAGTTATCATTTGATTATTTGCTTAGTCCCAAGAGTGTGTTGCATGTGGCAAGCGTTACAGTTTCAGCAGTACAGCAGCATATATACAGTAAGTTTTGTACTACCCATTTATCATATCATACAGTGCAGTGCTGTCATATATATATATATATATATATATATATATATATATATATATTAAGGCAATGTACCCATAGGATGTTAGCCTCCATTCCCTAGTGCAGCTGCTAAGCAGTGTCTTCTGTACCATCACATGAAGTCACATGTAAAAATAGGGCATATTGAGCTGTACTGCTCTATACCTATGGGGACAGAGATGAAAGCATTCAGAGATTGTAAACTTTTGTGAATATTTTCTCAGTGCCCAGTTACCTGTGCAGCTATAATAGGAACAAAGGTTCTTATTTCTAAAGAGGGAAAATAGTTACATATTCCATTTTTAGTTAAAAAACGTATTTACCCAAAAAGTTTAATTCTTCTTTTATATTTTACTATACCTGTTTGTGGGGGGGGCTCCCTAGTTGACGAAAGCAGTCGGTGGGAACTATAGCAGGGTGAGTGGTATACCTTTTTTTTAAAATCTATTATCTAAAATAAATAAGATAATAATCTTAGCAAGTAATCCAAACAGAAAAAATCGACCATAGTATGGATGTGTGAATGTGATAGAGACATAAGAAAATAAACTCCACTGAGGCAGGGACAAAGGTAAATGATGTATGATCTCTATTAAGTGCTGCAGAATATGTTGGCACTATATAAATAAGAATATTTGGTTGGAGCAGGACTAAGAAGACTAATCAACATGAAATACACCAATTACCTCTCTCATATTGAATAGAACACTGATGTATTGTATTTACAGACATGTACATATGGAACCTCAATGAATCTTGGGATTCGGAAAGTCAAGATCTCATTTACAGAGGCTAACTACACAGAGAAAACCTTGTTTGCTCTAATCAGAGCTCACTTGAACCTGGGCCATATGAGTTAGGCATGGATAACATTATACACTCAAATGGTGTGGTATGTGGGATGCTGCAAAGTGAAGGTTTTTTGATGAATAGCCATTGTGTCCAGCAATCCAAAAGCAATGTGTGTAAGTGTGGGAGTAGCAACAAAACAGGATTGATGTAATGAGTGGCTTGGGAGATGTAACACTACAAAGCTAAATGTCAGAGTAAAGTAGCGTAGGTGGTAACAAAACATCCATGAAGAGACGTGGTGCTAAAATAGACTTCATGGTACAAAGGGAAATTAATTAACACCATTGAGAGTCAAAGGCATCTTAAAATACTTGCATGCCTGAGGGGGTCTACAATTCAGTGTAATGAAGAATCTGATTTCCTGTACAGTTAAATGCACGACCATAGAAAAGTACATTCCATAAGGCGTTTTAACCACTCAGAAATCCAACGATCCATAGAACATAGATTTTAAATTCTGCTGAAACTGAAAACCTTGGTTTTGTGGAACACCTTGGTTCACAAGCATTTTGGATAACCAATCACATATCTGTATTCATATTTTTAAATAGTGCTACTAATTATATACAGCATAAGTAAAATACAAATAACATGCAGCACAATACATATTTTTTCAGGTATAGGCACTATTACAGAGTTTCCACCTTAAGCTGGTGCAATAGGCATTATTTGGCTGAGGACAGAATGTACAAACTTTGCTTTATTGATATGCATATAGCTGCTCCATTATTTGTTTCTTGAATTGGTCCAGTGACAGATTATATCATAAAACCCATTGTAAAATATAATTATATCAAAAATCACAAAAAAGTTCTTTCACACAGGTTAATTTTAATATCCTCATATTTTACAACAGGGGGAACATTATTTTTTTATAATACACAAATGATGAAGTCATGTGACAGGTTAAATTATTAAGAAATTATTATAACTGATGTTATTAATAAGAACCAAAAATTAAGGATATATATTAAGGGAAATTCATGCCTCTTGTGTATTATACAGTAGATATACAATATAATTTACAGATTATTTATGCCTCAGAAATATGCATTACTTAGCAGACTCAACTATTGAAGTGGGCCTATAACATACCAAAATAATTCATGTATACCTACAGTTTCATATGTTGCTATTCACATTTCTTGATTTGGTACTAAGGGTATAATTTTGTGACAATATGTAAAGTGTTGCATACAATATCCCATACATCATTATTAGCTAAAAAGGCCAAATCACAAAATTATTAAATAGTGCTTTTCCAAGTTCATACTTGCAAGCAATTTGCCTCTCTGAACACATTCAGCAAAGTATCCCATGAGAATTAATTTGTGCTGCTCATGGCCAAAGCAATTAATAATTTAATGAACTGACTAAGGTACAGTATACATTCACTGATGAGCACATCCATGAAGCAGTTTGTGTGTAATGTATGTTTTCCTTTTGGGACCATTATAAAATATTACTGACAATGTAAATAATACAGCAATTGCCTTGCTAGGATCATCCTTCTCCCAAGAGACCATAGTTCAATATATTTTCGTTATCTTTTGATAAGTATGGTAAAATATACATTATTGCAGTTAGTTTGCCAAGAACGGACAGAGAAATTTCACTGCTGAACTGAGGCACCTTTATACCAGTACAAGTTAGGGATCCGTTATCTGGAAACCCATTATCCAGAAAGCCCCGAACTACATTAAGGACATCTCCCATAGTCTCCATATTAATCAAATAAATTAAAGAATTCTGAGATATTTATAGATCAGAATATAGCTCTGTTTACAGTCTGACACTGTCTGATACTAAAAATCCACATGTTTTGCAGCAGTCACAATGGGGTATATTTATCAAAGAGAGAAGTTAAAGATCACCACAGTCGGCTAGAGTGAAATACTCCCTCTCTCCCTTCATTAATATGGGATTTTTAAAGGCGTATTTATCAATGGGTGAAAGTGAAAAGTCACCATTTGATAAAATCCAATAGAAATGAATGGAGAGAGGCAGTATTTCACTATAGCAGACTGTGGTGATCTCTAACTTCCCTCTTTGATAAATATACCCCAAAGAGTTCTACCATAAATTTAGAATTAAAGGGGGAAATTATCTCTTACAGGAATCATACCCCAGGAACTTTTTGCTTGCTTATGTTGCTCTCCAACCCTTTTTTACATTTGAATGTGGTTCATGGGTAAAAAAGGTTGGGGACCCCTGGCTGGCATAGACCATTCATTGGTAAGATGAATAATGAAATTTTTATATTTCCATCGCTTACTGGACTTCAGTTTGTAACTTGGTATTACTCTCAGTTTCTGTAGAGCCATTTTTTTCAGATTAAGAACAGAGATACTTTAGACCTAAATTTATTGTTAGACCTAAATATTTCTAGTAAATATACTATGGGACTGACAGCAGTGGATTATGTGTCTGTTATATGTATTTGCATGTATGTACAGTATATGTGTGTGTGTATGTGTATATATATATATATATATATATATATATATATATATATATATACACACACACACACACACACACACACACACACATCAGTCTCCACTAATAAATTGACCCAATTGATTTTACAAGAAAACCTGCAAGTACAAACCTTTCTGGCTTTTTGGATTATTGTTATGCCGCAAAGTATCAGTCTGCAATGAAGAGGCACAGAACCCTAAGATTTGTAAACTCAAGCTGATAAGCTCCCTTCTCATTAGACATTTCAGTGACAAAGCAAATATTACATGTGATGGATTTGTAAAAGGTGAAATGTCCTGACATCTGATACCTGCTTTGCTAAGTGTGCTCCTAAAGATACAAGGAACCAACCTCTGTGCTATCCATCACATAACATTGCTGCATAACAGATAACATCTCACCTGAAGCTTTACCTGAATGTGTAGCTTTAGGGAACAACAAATCAGCAAACGCTCAAAATAGGATGGCCTGCTGTGACTTGGGAGTTTAAAGTACAATGTTATACAACAGTATTCCGCTTCCTCCGATGTTCAGATATTTCTTTCATTTATTGTATTGGAATATCTCTCCATTGTTTTAGGTTTTGTGCTATCTTGGAATACTTAAAGGGGTTGTTCCCCTTACAAACACTTTTTTAGTTGAGTTGTTTTCAGATTCTTCACCAGAAATAAAGAATTTTTTCAATTGCTTTCCTTTTATTTTGTCATTGTTTTTCCAAAATTGAAGTTTAGTTTAAAGGGGTGGTTCACCTAGTTGTTTTCAGATAGATCACAAGAAATAACGACTTTTTCCAATGACTTTCCATTTTCTATCTGTGACCGTTTTTCTAATATTGAAGTGTAAAGTGTAATTTTTCACCTTCTGAAGCAGCTCTGGGAGGGGGGGGTCGCCGACCCTGTAAACTGTTCTAAATGTATACATTTAGTTGATACATTTCTTATCTTTGTCCCTGCTGAGCAGAATATCTGGGTTTTATTACAGGCAGCTGTTTTGATACAATAGTTGTTAATACTCCAGAGATGCTGTTGAGAAATGTATCATAAATGTTGCAAAATTGTAACAGTTTGTCTGTGCCTGAATTACTGAGTTGTCAGACTGAAACACCAGAGACAGTTAAATTCATCTTTAAACTTAGAATTTGGAAAAACAGTAAAAAATAAATAATGGAAAGTAATTAAAAAAAGTCTTTATTTTTGAGGAACAATCTGAAAACAACTGAATTGTTTGGAAGGTGAACAACCCCTTTAATGTTCCTGTACCGCTGGCAGCTCAGTGATCCAGCAGCAGATTCTGAACTGTTGCAATTTGATACATTTAGTGGCTACATTAGTTGATACATTTAATAGGAGTGTCTGTGGATTATTAGCAACTATTGTATCAACTCTCGTAAGGCAACTTCGGACGACTTCGGAAAACAAATCACCTCGTGTGATTAGCGCCGACGATTTTTCATTTTAGCCAGCGCAGATTGAGGGAAGGCATTCGTTGGAGATTGGTTGCTGCAAAGTCGAGGCGATTAGTCGCCAGGCGACTAAATCTCCCCGAATCCCCCAGTGTTCCCTTACCCTAACAGCTGCCTCTAATAAAACTCAGGGATTTTGCTTAGCAGAGACAAAGATAATTAATGTATCAACTAAATGCTGCTACAAGAGGAAACTTCAAGTGATTTTGGGAGACTGAATCGACACACGGGTTTTACCACCAGCCATTCCCATCATTGCCTATGGGAAAGCTTTTACTGGCAGTTACAGGAGATTAGTCCCCTGCAGAAGCAGAGATTTATTGCTAGTGATTAATCTCCTGGTGTGCCGGGCAGAGACACATGCGTAGATTTTGGGAGATTAAGTTGCCCGGCGACAAATCACCTGTTCTTCAATCTCCCCAAAAAGCCTTCCTGTCGGCTAGAATCTAAAACGCCTGAGGGATGGCACTCTGAGTGCTACGTTCTCTGAAGTCCCCTGAAGTTTCCCCGTGAGGTAACTTTGGGGGACTAAGGAAAATTAAGTGCTCCGAATGCCATCCTGCCGGCGATTTAGATTCTAGCCAGCGGGAAGGCTTTTCCAGGAGATTAGTTGACCGAAGAGGAGGCGATTTGTCAGACAACTAAATCTTCCCAAATCTTAGTGTGTGTCCTTACCCTAAGAAGGTCAAAAATTAAACTTTACACATCAATTCTAGAAAAATGATCACAAATGGAAAATAGGAAGCAACTGCAAAAAGTTTTTATTTCTGGAGAACAATCTGAAAACAACTAAACTGTAAAAAGTGTTTGAAGGTGAACAACCCCTTTTATAAATCACTCATATGAATTTAAGATTGATCTTCCATTCCAATATATTTATTGTAGGCACTGTGCTTGAATTAATGATTTATTGTTAGTACAGAAGTGGTCTCAGCTACTAAGATGTTGCCAGGTCTCGACTTGAGAGGAGCAAAGCAAGTGTTCTGAACAAGCAAAGGGGCACGTTCATTTTCAAGGTTTCGGACAGAAGGCAACAGTTCACGGAGTAGACTAAAAACATGGTCAGGCAGGCCGGGGTTGGTACAGGCAGAGTTCAAGCAAGGTCAGACAGGCCGGGACGCTACAGGCAGCGTTCAAAGAGTAAACAGGCAGGCAAAGATCAATATCGGCAGAGTTCAGAATAGTCAGGCAGGCAAGGCTCAGGATTGGCAGAGTTCAGAATAGTCAGACAGGCAAGGGTCAGAATTGACAGAGTTCAGAATAGTCAGACAGGCAAGGATCAAAACCGGTATCAAACAAGACAGAATTACAACCAGATACTAACGAATTAGACCTAACAATGGGCGATGCTCACAAGCCTAAAGCCCTCTTAAACACCTTTGAATTACACGTCACGGACAAGATGACGTCACACACATGGCGCGTAAAACCCTTTAGTCAGCCCAAAAATCTTGTTGGACGAGGACCACATTTCCCAACAGTTCTCCATAGAAAGTGGAAAGCTCATGGTTGTAGCCAGTATGCCACTGACACTTTTGAATTAAACTGATTAAGTGACAGGTAAAACAAACCAAGAATTCTTTTTATAACTGTACATTTCAGTTTCTCCTATTTTACATATCTGTGCTTTTTTTCTACATCAGATTTATTCCACCTGGACATCTTATGAAAAATGTATGAAATTGCCAACACAGCATAAATATAAACTCGGTGATGCACTTTTAGGAAGCTTGATGAACAGTAATTTATAGGATCCTTTAGCAGCCTGATTCAAAACCCCCTTTAATGCACAGTATGTTTTTTTCAGGAATTATAGCCACAGCAATGGTAACAGGCCCCTGTTATAATCTGATCCTTTGCCCAAGACCAAACAATAGGATCAATCCAATTCGGTCCAGAAAGTTGGTGGTCAAACTGGGCTGTTACAACCTCACCAAACACATGGAAAGTGCAGTATATACCAGGATATCAGTTTAGTAAGAGTCAGTCACACAAGAAATGTGCATATAAGGTCCAGACTGGAATTCAAAATAGGCCCTAGCATTTCAAGTACAAAGATGCCCAAACAGCCCCCCACCAGCCCAATAAATAGTAACTGTCTATCGCATCTTACTGCAGGTCCTATGGCATTTGCCATAATCCCAGATTTCAAGTCTGGGCCCACATGTAACTCTATTTATGGAAATGTGTTTAGGACAAGAAGCAAAGAAATATGAATCAACAACAGAAGCAGACCTTTCTTTTGTTTTATTTTGTGTTGTATGTTTCTCTCTTAATACCTGTTTAAACCTAAAGGAATTTGTAGTCCATCAACAGCTGGTTGACCATGCATTTAGTATCCTTGATTTATCTTACATGAACCGTATAAAATGTGGCATACTGCACTCCCTAATATAAAGGATGAGGACGCCATATAGCATAACAACCATGTCGGAGGAACATGTCAGTTGTCCATCACAAGCAGCTAATGTACTGCATATTAAACATATACACCTAAGTTTGCAAATTTATTTTATGATGCATGTGTTATTCATCCATAGTCTCTTCAGTTAAAGACAACATTTCAGTTATTTCAGCAGCAGGACTTAGTGGGAGAGCTGCCAGCACAATAAACTAAGCTTTTTGGCAAGACATGATTCATCAGCTTTTTATCCGAGAAGCTGCTATGCATTTACACATTTGCACTACTGGCTTGCAAGTACAGGTTTGGGACCTGTTACCCAGAATGCTCCTGACCTGGGGTTTTCTGGATAAAGGGTCTTTACTTAATTTGTATCGCCATACATTAAGGGGCAGATTTATCAAAGGTCGAGGTGAATTTTCGAATGAAAAATATTCGAATTTCGATCTATTTTTTGTGTACTTCAAATAGGGAATAGTCCAAATTCGATTTGAATTTGAAAAAAATTAGAAAATTCAAATATCTAATTTATCATGTATTGTCTCTTTAAAAATTCAACTTCGACCATTCACATCTAAAACCTGGCAAATTGCTGTTTTAGCCTATGGGGGACCTCCTAGAACCCATTTTTTTTGGGAAAAACTTTGGATCGAATTCGATCGAATGCACTATTACTTCAATTAATACGATTAGTATTTGGCCACATATGGACCTATTCGATCGAAAACGGACCTATTCGACCCAAAAAAAACTTCACCTTAATTTCGGTTGGTCTTTTTGAATTCGAATTTCGAAGTTTTTTCAATTCGAAATTCGACCCTTGATAAATATGACCCTAAGTATACTAATAAATATTTAAACATTAATGTAAAATAATAGGATTGCACAATGTTCTGTTTTATGAAAGAAAAAGGGAAATTATTTTTAAACATTTGAATTATTTGATTATAATGGAGTCTATGGGAGAGGACCTTCCCATAATTTGGAGCTTTATGGATAACTGTTTTCCAGATCAAGGGCCCTATACCTGTATTGGATAGTAGTATAGTTTAATTATAGTTTTAATTAGGAGCCTGGAAGAGATAAATCAACTCACATATTTTACCTTAACAAGTGCTTTACTTACACTAGGCAACTGATGCAACCTTGTTAATTAGGCTTGAAATATTCTTATATTTTCAGTTTGTTGCTAAAACAGCTTTAGTGATATACACATTTTGCTAGAAAGCAATTATTCTTATAAAGTTGCTGGAGGCATCAGACCATATATAATGTGATCATCTCATTGTCAGGAATGATGCTATTGTGGTCATTTAAATCATAATTACATAATAATTACATAATTAAATATTACAATTAAGTTTCATCAAGCTATGATAGTTATATGTATACCCAGTTCATGTGTCTAGTGCGCAATGACCTAGTACATGTACGTCATTTATGTATTTTGAGTAGCATGAAGCTCATATCCTGGACACAAGCCACAGAACTTTTCAATCATTTTGTCAGACAAAATGTGATCAGCAGCAATTCCAGGTGTACTTACTCAGCATGCATCAAGAGAGCTGACTTGCATCCTCTGAGACTGCAGGTCAAAATGCCCATTCCAACAAATTTATAGTAATGCTATGCCATCAAAAGGCAGAACAGACAGTCTTTAAACCATTTTTTAAGGAATTATTGTGTAAAATTAATTTTGGATTCAGATTCGGTTTGGAATTGTTGTGTAGAATTAATTTTGGATTCAGATTCGGTTTGGCCAGGTTAGAGATCACCGCAGTCTGCTAGATTGAAATACCGCCTCTCTCCATTAATTTCTATATGGTTTATCAATGTGTGAAATTGAAAGTTCACCATTTGATAAACACGCCTTTAAAAATCCCATAGAAATAAATGAAGAGAGAGGCTGCATTTTTTTTTTTTACATAAAATGACCTTTGACAAGACAATCAATCACTGAATGAGAAAAGCTTCAAATTCTACCTTATATCACTGTTGCACAAATCAAGAACTGCTGTTTGCTATACAGTATCACTCCGGTTGTCCTTATTTTATTTTTATGCATAGTAGCATAAGTGAATTGCAGTTCTACTATAATTATTTATTTTCATAAATTAGTAAACTTATCCTAGTGCTTAGAATATCAGTTGCACTCCACTTATACTATATTTACTGCTTTGCAAACCTGACTCCAATGCAGGCCTGGACTGACAATCTGTGGGTTCTGGCAAATGCCAGAGGGGCAGCTGTAAGATGCCACAGAAAGTCACTATTAGTGGGCTGGTGGGGGCTGTTTGGGCCTCTGCGTGGGAGTCCAATGGGACTGCCGAAAGAGGGGGCCTGGTAAGATCCCATTCCCTCGCTGCATTAAATTGGATAGCTGGTGCACAGAAAGGAACTCACAGGGCCCTTAAGGTGCAGTTGACCCACAGGTGTGGATGGTGGTGGGGTGAAAAGCAGGTCTAAACTGGTAATTATAAAAGGCCTTGACATTTCAGGTACATAGAAGCTCAAATAATCCACACAGAGGCCCACAGAGCCTCCACCAGCCAAATAAATAGTAAATGTTCATGAAAACTTACAGCAGCCCTGGCATTTGCCAGAACCCACAGATTGCCAGCCTGGGCCTGGTGAAGAGCCTTGAGCTTCCTTGAGTCTGGGATCTCAATTTATGCCCCTGGTTCCATTTAGGGTTGCCACCTGGCCGGTATTTTAGAGGCCTGACCAGTAAAAATGATGGTTGATCCCAATGTTATTAATAGGGAAAAAAGATAAATATATAGGAAGGCCGGTATTTTTTTCAAAGAAAAGGTGGTATCCCTAATTCCATTACTATGAACAAACTACAAGAAAAAGCAACTGTACAGGATTGGATGTACAAATGTCCGAGTGTAAGGAACCTCATGGGGTTACTTTTCAAATTGACCTCCAATTTGCAAGGATACAAATGTATGTCATATTGTTGGCTCTGACAGAATATATGTACTCATTTGAACTTTCACCCTAAGTGGCCTGTGGCATGTCACCTCCAGAAGGACGTGTTCCACAGTCTAACATAGTACTTAACAAGTCCAACCACCAGCAGGGTTTTCTGTGGGTGGAAGGGTGTTGCTACAAGGGCATCTTTTGTGGCAAAATTGTCTCTATTTCTATTAATTTAGGGTCCGATGGCTGTACAATAAAAGTAGCTTTAATCAGTTCGTTAAGTTTAAGCACCACCATTTTATTCTGTATCTTGTAGTCAATTTCTCTGACAAGTACCACTACTAATGTTCACACGACTGCAGAACTTCACTTAGAGTTGCCACCTGTTTCGGTTTTGACCCGAACAGTTCGGTTTTTGTAAGGCTCGCTCGGGTCTGAACTTTCAGAGCTTTTTGGATAATTGCTTTCTGTCTAATAGTTCTCATACCTGTAAATTAAAGGATTGGGTTTCATCATCAAGCAGAATATAGCTAGAGATAGGGTTGCCACCTGTGTGGTTTTGAACTGGGCATCAACACTTTAAAACATTGAGAATACTGGATAGAAATCCAGCCAGTTGCATTTAAGTGATGCCATAACCTTGCCCTGGTGTCATAACTCCACCAACATCCTTGTGCCCACCTCTGATGTCATCATACCTTTTCCTACGTCACTGCCCCACCCCCAATGTTATCTGCCTCGCCCCCGTGTTCAGGATTAGCCGTCAGCAAAGGTGGCAACCCTAATTTCACTGCAAAGTAACAATGATATATTATAGAACACAAAACATTATCTGAAGTGTAATAACATTCAGATTGTCACAGTCTTGTGCACATTTACCAGCGCTTTCTTGCGGCTGCTGTTGGCTGACGATGCACTGACAAATCAGCATCAACTGGTGAATGTAGGCAGAATGTAAACGCACCAATTCCGGAGTCGCTCTCGTCGCTATGGCAACTGGCGGAAATCGTCCTGTCACATGGTTGGATGTGAACTTCCTGCTGTCTTGCCTTTAACCTTGCATGTGGAACGGAAGGTTTGCAGCTGTACAACTTGGTCATTATTTGTCCCACCGGTGTTATGGCTCTTGTTACCGATGCGTTTGTTTCACAGATAGCAGGTAACAGAGGACTGCCGGTTCCGCCTCCTTTCTTAATACCCCGCTGTGTAGAGTAGTCAGATTAAGCTGCAGATGTTTAGTGTATCTCATATTTAATGTCTCTATCCTATCATAGTCGTGTTGTCTCACATCTGTGCTGCTCACAGCTTCTTTGTAGTCCATACAGACAGTAGTGAAACTAGTTACCTATGGGGGAATGTTATAAAAGTCAGTAAAGGAAAAAATATTTGCAAAGTTAAAAATTATGCCTCTGTGGGAACAAATTTGCCTTTGTGCGAATTTAATATAGCTTTTGCGAACCCGCAAACTATTTAGCGACCACTTCCGACAGCGGAACAAGGTTTTCTTAATGAAAAAGTTATGTTTTCTCCAAAAGGTTACGGGGGAATGTAATAAAAGTCGGTAACAGGAAAAATATTTGCAATGAGAAAAATGATGCCTCTGTGCGAACAAATTTGGCTTTTGTGCGAATTTAATATAGCTTTTGTGAACCCGGAATCTGTTTAGCGACCACTTCCGACAGCGGAACAAGGTTTTGCGAATTTTATAGTTAGCGCCAGTGCGCAGTCAATGTAATAAAACTTCTTAATTAAAAAGTTTTTCTCCAAAAGAATAACGACATCTTCAAGCACTTCTCATAAGTGGGCAATGCACAATTACAATTCACAATGTAATACCAATGTAATAACAGTTTAAGGAAGAGTATTGCATTGCAAAAGGAGCCTTTTTATTCTTTTTTGTGCAAATTGTTTTGCTCGCTGCGACTGTTATTTTATTCCCCCAGTATACGACAACTTCAAGCACTTCTTAAAAGTGGGCAATGTGCAATGAAAATTCGCAATGTAATAACAGTTTAAAGAAGAGTATTACACTGCAAATTAAATTTTAAATATTATTTGTACAAATTGTTTTGCTCTTTGCGACTTTTACTTCATTCCCTATTAATGTTTTAATTGGGATCCATGGGACATGGCACATTTGTCGTTAGTTTAAAACTTTGTCCAAGGTATTCTGTCTACTAATGTCCTATTACTCTTGTGGGTATATTGGCCACTTTCTATTCCAGCTTTAAGATGCTTATGGAAATATATGTAATTTGCGCCCACGGTAGCCTCTGAGCTCATTGTGTCCCAGGGCAGTTGAAGCCATTGTTGCTGCACACCTGGTTACAGAAGCAGAGTTGCCCTCTGTTTCATGCCTGCTGTTTGCAGGACAGCTGACAGTCACAGTTTAGTTTATAAAAAGCGTACTTTTAAAGCACTTATCTTTATCTTGGTGCCCTCAGTAGGCTGATAATTATGTTGGTTGTAGGATGGTCATGTCAGCTGTGGGTGCATTTTTCCATCCATATATGTCATCCACTAACAATTCAATGGTTTTGGGTTTTTTCGGGGACTTGTTACTCTAAGAAGTAATTCCAAATCCTTTTCTATTGTGTTTGTGTTGTCATTCACTATCTCAGCTAGCAGACAGGCACCATCCCATGTACGGGCTACACAATTAGGGTTAGTTCACACAGGGCATTTGGGGAGATTTGGTCGTCTGGCGACTAATCGCCTCGTTTTTGCAGCGTTTTTGAGTGTGAACTAACCCTTAGAGGTGGTAAGTAGGGAGGGAGAACGTGAGGGGAGCAGTGACATCTACCAAGTGCAAAATAAAAAGTAAAAGTATGCCTTCATCATGGAGGTGGGGCAAGCATTATATGATTGAAATTGGAGATTTTAAATATGTTTATAATTATATTGATGTTTTTATAAATAAAAATAATTTGGGTTTTATGTTTAATTTAAAAAAGTATTTTATTATAAAGCCTTTTAAGTGTGGATGAAGGTCCATTTAAATGCTGCATGTTCAATTGTATATTACATGTGGAAAATAAATAAGTTTGCACTTACTGGTCCACATTTAATAATTGTGTAATCAGTTTGATGCACCTTGTCCCATGTAAGACTTTTGCATGAATGCATTAGGGAATGTGAACCCCCCCCCAAAAAAAATGTTGCCTAATAAAAGAAAACATTCTAAGCATCTTTGCAATATTCATTACAATGTTTCTATGTTTTTAAGTTATATATTGTATATGTATTGCTATTGAAAGCAGTGTTTGTCTGTCCCTTTCTGTTCTGGCTTAGGCTTTTGATTAGTGATGAGTTAAATGTTTCCCCAAATTGTTGCATGTCAAAAAATTTTTGTCACCCATAGACTTCAATGCATTTGGCAAAATTTTCACCATTTTGCAGATTTTTGGTTAAGTGAAACAGGTCTGGTTTGCCCATCCCTTCTGTTGATACAATGGTAAAACAAGTCAATTGATTAGAAGACCTGCCTTTGTTGGGGATCTCAGACTTTTGCAACATGTTTTAAAAGTAAGTTTTTTTTTTTTGTTTTGTTTTTTTACAAAGTTGCTTAGAATTGTGTTTTCTTTTATTAGGCATCTTCTTATTTTGGGATTAACTTGCTGTTCCAAAAGTATATTATCCCTATTCAATTAAAATTGTTTCCAAACTTTTCCCTACTTAAAGGCCAGTTATGCTTTTGTTTAGTGATCAGTGCCCTTGCCACTGTCATACAAGTACTCAGTTCAGCACTTGTGCAAATGGGCATCTATTTTGGTACATGGCTGTGGACAGCACCAGTAAGGTGGTGAGGGATTGAACATTTGTACAGATACATCGTTACTGTAGATGGAAATTTGTGTATCAGCACTAAGCTCTGCTTTTAGCTTATCTGAAAAATTGTCAGGGTTTTGTTGCTCTTTAGGATTGAGCCATCATCAAAATGAAAAATAGATTGCAGGCAAAATAACAAGTCATCTTGTAACTTAAAATGATTAATCATTTGCTTTAGGCTGATGGCACATGAGATGCACAATGATGTCTTTTGATGACACCTCATTCACTTGAGCTACAAATGGCAGACACTAGCAATAATCGTTTTTTTAGTGCTTGCTAGAACATGTATGGGGCTAAATGGTTAGCACTGCAGGCTTGCAGCACCAGGGGTCCTAGGTTCAGTTCTAGTAAAACACTGTCTGGTGTTTGTTTGAACCCCCATGCTTGTGTTTTTCCACACTCCAAAAAACATAGCAAGTGAATTGGCTCTTGCTAAAATTTTGCCATAGTGTGAATATGAAAAGGACCTTAGATTGTATGCAAAAGTGGGGCAGTAAGTGATGTGAATTATATATAGTTTTACAAACCATTCTGTAATATGTCAGAGCTATATAAATAGAATAATAATAACAACCAGTAATGGTGCTGTCACTGTTTGCAATACAAGTCAATTGTTGGGGTTTCAGTTGCTTTTCTACAAACTAAAAGGCCCTGATGTGCCATAACCCTTTATAATACACAAAAGCCATGAATATCCTGTAAATTATATCCTTATAAACGGTGAGTAGTGATGTCATCAGTTATAAACGGTGAGTAGTGATGTAATTTCTATCACATGACTCACTAAAATTTGTGTATTATAATAAATAAAGTACCCCCAGTTGTAAAATATGAGGATATTATAAGTTACCTCGGAGTTCCATGACCTGTATAAAAACACTCGGCCTTCGGCCTCGTGTTTTTATATGGTCATGAAACTCCTCGGTAACTTATAATATCCCTATATTTTACAAAAGGGGGTACTTTATTCACTATATATTTGCCAGTTTCTGTAGTGGTATATTACTGGCTCAGCATACTGCTTTAACCGTGAAGGACTGATGTGGATTGGTAACCTACTTTTAGACATCACCACGACAGAGACATGCAGCCTGTCATATATTAATCAAGAGTTCTCTCCTTCTGTTTGTGGCTGTTGATGTTCTGTCATAGAAAAAGCAAGCTTCAGCTGACTTTACAACCCAGCATTGTTATTTTATATAAAGGCATCTTGGGTTGTGTTATGAACACAGTAGTTAAATAGTGTAAGTGTACTTTTCAGTACTGATTTACAGTCCTAACTGAGATTAAAAATAGATTCTGGTATTTCAAGTACAGAGCCCCTACATGCCCAAATAGTAGTGACTGGAATCTCATAGCAGTCCATCTGGTAGAATCTACAGATCACCAGTCCAGTCCTGCAGTCATTAAGGCAGTGTCAACATTTTGGCTGCTATTGAAATAAATAAAAGAAGTACCGTGGACAAGCTAAGCCATTCCTTTGGCTAGCAACACTTGTACAACCAATGAGTAAGTGCTAATATTGCCTCCCAGCTGGCTTTCGTTTTTACAAAAGTTAGGACTAAGGTTCATGAGTAGTGCAAATCCATGTACATAAAATACTTGTATTCCTTATCAAATGTTGTATCATTTCATCTAGCATTATCCTGGAAAGGTGGATTTTTTTACATGCATTGTGGATAAAAGTAGCTACTGTTAGTAACATGAATTGGTGGAAAATTCCAAGTTACCATGGCAACTAATTTTTATGATTTGGCCTCTGTAAAACACATCTGTGATGGAGAGACCCATGCCAACAAACAGTGCAGTGTATCAACCTGCTTATGTTGACTGTGAAATGTTAATACATTTTGCAGTGTGTGTGTGTTACTATTATTTATCATTTATCAACATAAGCAGGTATCAACCTGCTTATGTTGACTGTGAAATTTTAAAACATTTTGCAGTGTGTGTGTTTCTATTATTTATCATTTTAATCTTCTGCAACTCTCCAGTGTGTTATTTTGACCTGCTATATGGTTTCTAGGGTCATGGACCCAAGCACCCAGACAGTGTTGTAAATGATTGATAAGAAGATGAGTAGTAGAAGGCAAAAACTAAAATGTAAGAATAAAAAAAGATGCAATTAATTTACTTATCCCAAACTATACATCACTACTCTGTGTTCGTGTGGAGCAGAGGCAATGATTAGCTTGGGACACCCTGTGCAACCAATTGCAGTGCCACAGGCAGCTGCTATTACGGCTACCAAGGTATCTATGATGTATCATATACTGCTCTGAAGAAGTGTTCAGTAACTGTAAGGCTAGGGCCACACTAGGCGATAGCGCCGCGATTTGACTCGTGGCGACTTTTCGCCGCGACTTTTAATCCGCAATCGCTGGGGAAACTTTTGCGCTGGCGTCTATGGGGAATCACGAAAAATCGCCAGCGTAAAAACACACGCGGCGATCTTTTTTCTACTGTCGCTCGAAATTGCCTCGCTAGGCGATTTCGAGCGACAATAGAAAAAAGATCGCCGCGTGTGTTTTTACGCCGCGATTCCCCATAGACGCCAGCGCAAAAGTTTCCCCAGCGATTGCGGATTAAAAGTCGCGGCGAAAAGTCGCCGCGAGTCAAATCGCGGCGCTATCGCCTAGTGTGGCCTTAGCCTAAGAACCATGTTAGCATTTTTTAATCCCGTCTGCTTGTTTCTTCTGATTCCTAGTGCTCAGTACCGATTTTTATTTATATGTAAGATACTCCCTGGTCTTGTTTATTTTTTGTTACACAAGTTTCTGAGTAAATGAAAATCTAAGATCAGTTGTCAAGTCAACAGCAAGATAATAACTAAGCTTTAAGTAAATATAAAATTAAAGCTGCATGTTTCTCCTGTTACCCTTTAGTAATCTTTGTGGCTTCTGTACAAAGTGTTGCTTGCCAGTTTTGGGAGTTGTAATTAGCATAAGTTGTATGTCTGATTTTCACTTGATGCTGAACATCATTTTCTTTATTCTACCCTAACAAATATGATACACCCATTTTATACCCAGTACTACTGTATATAATTTTTAAAATAAAAGTTATTCTCAAATATAATTGCACATTTATTTTTGTGTGGGACCGCAGCTGAGTATACTGTATATCAGACAGGCAATTGAAAATGCTTTTGTCCTCAGACTGCTTTGTTGTGTATAGGAGACATAGGGCAGCACCCTCATACTGCTTCCCATTTGATTTGATAGTACAGTTATGAACCAACCAATTGAATTATTGCTTTCTGGTCACAATCCAGTCAGTTGAAACACCCAGGAATGAGAGTGTCTTTGGCCAGTTTGTTTTTTATATTATCCAGGCTGTTAAATTACCAAGGCTTTGCATTTTAGAGACGTACAAGTTCCCATACCAGCATTATATATTGCCTTTAGTTATCATTCATCTTCTTTACTAGATTGCCTTCTCAGATATGCTTTCCAGGTATATATCGTATTCGCAGCTTGGTTGTCTTTCTGATTAATTAGGAAGGTATTAAGATGAAATGGATTCAGCTATAAAATTATCTTCTTGAGATTTTTCTCCCATTTGGCAAGTGAAGATTTAATCATCAATATATCTAACAAACATCATCAACACCTATTAAGAATGGCTAAAGACTAATTTTCCCAGTCTTGTAAAGCAATTTAATAAGGCCAAAAATTGCAACACTGTAAGTTTTATTTTGGCTGGTGATGTTTGTAATAAATTTTCTGTTTGTTAAATATCCAGGAACATGTATATTACTATCAATATGATAAATTGTCGCTGTATTAGAAAAACAAATATTATCCGTAGGGGTTTTTCTTTACACAGCAGCTTTGTATTTCTGTCTGGCTTTGAGAAGCCTTGATAGCTATTCAAATAATTCAGACCACAAAATATCTCTGCTTGTTCTAGACAGTGTTCATTCTTAGACCGAGCCAGTGGGTTAGAAGTCCTGTCGTCTTGATTTTTGACCCTTAGCAACTTAATGTTTTCAATCAATTGATTTTTGGTATGCCTTATAAAATTGATCTGCCTTTTCATAAAGGTGGATGAAATTGGCAGATGTTCAGGGAGCTTATAATTACCAACTTCGGTAATACTTCCCTTATTGATTTTAACTAATGGAAGGGACCTTATTTTAACGGCTTAGCTTCTCAGTTCATGCATGCGTTAAGTGCCTATCTAAACCTTGTACATGTTGTATAGTATATTATATTGTGAATAAGAGGCTTTACATTCTACTTAAAGAACGATTGTTTATAACTTTTACAATAATATATTTTTAAGTTTCATTTATTGTGTTTGCTTAATCTTTCTGATGTACATACAGGTAGTTTCTCAGAATAAGACTTTTTTCATTAAACTTATTGTGTCCCCTGGGTAAAATCCCCCTCACTAGGAAGGTACAGGTAGTGTTTCCAATGCAGTAATATCCTGTTGGAGCTGAATATAGAATTTAAGATGAAGATTATGGGTCAGATTTATCAAAATGCGAGTTTTGGTTGTAAAAAACCCATAGGAATGAATGGAATGTGGACAAGTTTTTATTTATTAACCTGCCATAGAACTAGAATTTGATCTGATTTGGTATTGCAATTGACCATTGGTCGCGTCTACATTTTTTTATGTTTGTGGCCACCTGCAGTGCTTAGAGTTATCTTGTGATCTATTTGCTTGTCTGCCATACCACAAGATCAATACAACATCAGTTTCTCTGTGATACCAAATTTCTTAAGCTGGCCATACACTAGCTGAAACGGTCCTCGATCCAACGGGAATAATCAAACCTGTCTGATCTACATCTGACCAGATATTAGTCGGATAGGTACTTTAGATGGCCCCATACCAAGAAAGATAAGCTTAAATGGATGGTTCACCTTTAAAGGAGAATTCAATCCTTTTACAAAAAATCCGTACCCCACGCAGGCCATACCCCATGCAGCCATCTGCCGGGTCATCGGCAAGCTGGGTGGAAGATCGGCATGTCGGCGCATGCGCAGTTGGAGCAATTTGCTGGTTTGCAACAACTGTGCATGTGCCGAAACTCATGAAAGAAGCACCGGAAGAAGGAACCAAGACCCGGAAGATGGCTGTGTGGAACTTCAATGCCAGAATCTGCGCCATAAGTAGGCTGGGGGTGGAGGGAGGGGGTCTACGTGGGATGGGGGGTTCGGGTTTTTTTTGTAAAAGGGTTGAATTCTGCTGTAAAGGAGAACTAAAGTTTAACTAAAGAAGTTATGTTGCACATTATGTTTAAAGTCCTAGATCATTGCTGCTGTTGATAAGATAAAACTTTAGGCTGGTGCAATAAGTAAGAATATAAAATATCGTAGATTTAGCCATATTAATTTTTAGAGTTTAGTTCTAAAGAAGTAGGCTAGAAATGTTGCACATTATGTTTTGGGCTTCTGTATCAGCCCATGCCAACCACAGCCCTTTAGCTGGACACACTGAGCATGTGAGTGTCACAGACACTTTCCAAGATGGTGACTCCCTGTGATAAGTTTAAAGTCCTAGATCATTGCTGTTATTGATAAGCTGAGACTTTAGGCTGGTGCAATAAGTAAGTATATAAAATATGGCAGTTTTAGCCATATTCATTTTTAGAGTTTAGTTCACCTTTAAGTTACATTTTAGTATGTTATAGAATGGCTAATTCTAATATACTTTTTAGTTGATCTTCATTATTTATTTATATCTTCCTCTGACTGTTGCCAACTTTCAAATTGGGGTCACTAACCCCATCTAAAAACACATGCTCTGTAAAGCTATAAATGTATTGTTATTGCTACTTTTTATTACTCATTTTTCTATTCAGGCCCTCTCCTATTCATATTCCAGTCTCTTATTCAGTTCAATGCATTGTTGTTTCACCACCTATAGGAGCAGATTGTTATGTGGTGTAAAAAAGGATGGAATAATTCTCCACAATCACCAAGCACTGCTATGTAAATAAATATCATAAAAATGGTGTAATTTTTTACGAACTTTTTCTTTGAGCAACTTCCGCCAGAACTTACTTAAGAAGGTCTGACGCAGTGCAAAACAATGGTGGCAAATCTGGCGTAAAATAAAACACACCTTCATAAATTCACCATGTATTTTACACAGCATTTACACTGTTATTTTTTGATTTACACAGCATAATAAATATTCCCCTTATGTGCCACATTCCTGAAACAAATCAGCGTTTTTTTTTTTTTTTGATAAACTGGCCTTTTTCAAAGCCAGTGGTCAGATAGATATTTGGGCCTCTGTGACCCTGACATGCCAAGGCGTATTTAGAATCTCAATTCAGACCTAACAACAACCACCCCACAAGTGCGCTCCTAATTGTTTGTATAAAACACCATGTAGTATATGTATTCCCTGGTTCTGTGCACATAAATATTTAGGATTAATGTCACTTTAAATTACATTGTTTTCTTGACTAATATCCATGGTGAGCTTCCAAGCATTTTAAATACCTAGACATGTGAAATTCTGACAGCAGACAACTGCCGCCTTATCATAGTCACTTGTACTGACAACTTGTTTCTCTTTCTCTAATGTACTTGTTGTTGGTTCATATATCAAATTCATATTGCAAAAAAGCCACAGTAAAAATCCTCTTGTGAGAATTACACTGTAGTACGAGGTGGAAAAGATAAAAGAAACATTGTTCCTATTGTTATTATTATTACTACATTTGTAGTGAACAATCAGTCAGTGTTGTAAAATGAAGTTGCCACTATGTAAAATGCACTGCTAAATTTCAGTTAATTAAATATATAGGATACAAGGATATGTATTAGAGCACCGTGCTCTTTTATTTACCTGCACAGCTGCCTAGAGGAGTTTACATGCCAACAATAAACTGAGTTCGACTTCATTACAGCATGAATGATAAGTTTATATGGAGTTATTAATCCATTAATCAACTTGATGGATTGGAAATATGACAGAGCTGAAACACAGTGTAATTTCCATGCATACTCTTCTGCAAATGTTCTTCACCTACACACACAAGTCAGAAATTGATGCTATATACAAGCCATTGGCTTTTTAACCAGTGCTGTGCTAGGTGGCTTCTCAAGTGTGGAGTCCCATCATATAACAGTATTTGGCCATAGTGATTGCTGTATGAAACATTTTGCAGCTTTTGAAGTGTAATGCTGTAAGACTTTCAAAAGCTAAGTAATTTAAAGGGCAGTTTGCCTATGAATTAACTTTTAGTATGAAGTTGACAGTGAAATTTGGAGTCAGTTTTCAATAGGGCGTAAAATATATTTTTGTGTGTGTGCATTTTTTTTAAAAATGATTTAGCTTTTTTTGCTGAGCAGATTTTCAGTTTAGAATTTAAGTAATTACAGGGGGCAATAACCTTTAAGAAAATAAGTCTGATTTTAAGTATGATTAAGCTGTTACTTTGAGCAATGTTGGGAACAGAAAATTGTCACCTAACTTCTCTATCTCTGGGTATGCGGTGTGGGCTCCGCACCCTTTTTGGGAGGAGAAAGTGCAGTAATGAGTTTTACTTTGGGAACCAATACATCTTGTTTGTTCCCCCCACCTGGGGATGTGGGTGGGCTGTGAGGTAATAGCATCAAGGATTCCAAAAACACTATGACTAGCAGCTTTTCATAGCCTTTGTCCTAAGACAAAATTTTAAAAGATCTTTTTGTTATTATAAGACCAAGCTTATCCTGAAACGATCGTTTAAATATAAGATTTGTCCATCAACTAAAATTTACCATTTTAATATCATCTAGTTGAAGCCAGGAAAACTGTAGGTAGCTGCCTGTTTGGCCCTGCACAAAATTGGACAATAGATAGATTTCACTGTGACAGATGAAAATTTTCTAACCTGACCAATCGATTTTCTGACCGATGTTGGATGAAAAATAGTTAGATGCAGGATCATTCGGTGAATTGGTGTCCACTAACCTGATGATAATTTGACAGATATGTCAGATCGCAATAAGAGTGTTCATTAGGGAGAGAAAAATCTTAACGTCTATGAGTATATGTCTAAGAGTATATCAAGAAAAGAACATTATTTTCAGAGATTGACTGTGTCAACTCTAAAATGAGACTTTTAGTACTGCTATGGGAACTTTATCTGCAAACCCAAGATGCAGAAAGCTCCAAATTATGTGTAAGTTATCTTCCATCTTATCCACTTAAGCAAATAATTCAGATTTATTTATATCCCTTTTCTCTGTTGTAATAAAACAATACCTTGTACTTGATGGTAACTAAACTGCATGAATCCATGCTGGCGATAAAATAATAAATACAGACATGGGACCTATTGTCCAAAATGATTGGGACCTTGTAGCCTTAATACTACAATTTATGGGCTTATTCTAGTTTAGTGAACGTCAAGTACAAAGTAGGCTTATGGTGGCCATGCATGGGCCGATATAAACTGCCATGCAAGAAGAATCCAATGACACACAGGTCTGTATGAACACTTCTAGTGTTTATTTAAAGCGGAGTGCAGTGCAACATTTCTGGGAAAACCCCTTTGTCAAGCATCAAGATATTGTCATTGTCAAGATATAAGCTGCCGACACTCTAAGTCCGCATGTGATTGGGCTATGGGGCTCTCCTATGGTCTTTTCCCGATCGATATCTGGCTGAACATCAGGCAGATGTTGATTGGCCAGGTTTAAAAATTCCGTCCACATTGGTTCAATGATGCTTGGTCTCACCACCTGTATTCACTACATACAGTGAAAAAGCAAATGTCAGGTTCCTATGAAACACACATCAAGGTCTCTCTCTCTCTCTCTCTCTCTCTCTCTCTCTCTAAACATTAAGGGGCAGATTTATCAAAGTGGGAATTTAGAACTCACCACAATAAAACTCACTTTCTATTCATTCCTATTGGATTTTTAAAAGCATATGTATCAAATGATGAACTCCATTGATAAATACGATTCTAAAATCCCATAGGAATGAATAGAACATGGGAGAGTTTTTCTGTGCTGAGTTCTAATAGCACATTTTGATAAATCTGCCCATAAATAATTTGGGTTTTGTTAATAAAATAAGATTTTGCAGCAAGTAATGACCTTGGAGATGGTGGCACTTTGATTTTGTCCAGCTCTGCTGTATACACTATATTAGTTAACAATATCACAAAAACTCAGCCTTTATTCTTCCCCCTCTTTATTTTTCACAGCTGTCGAACCTTGGCCTGAAAATGCTGCACTCTACCAGCCGCTGAAAAGTGAGTATTACTAATTTAGGTTCCCTTTAAATTCCCTTAAAATAACAAAGCGTTTAGAAGGAAGACTGATGATGGGTATCATTTCAAGCACAGGTCTGTAAAATCTTTACCAAATGCAGTCATTGTTATTGACTTGGCTCTATGGCTGCCGTTGGCAATATAAAGTGATACGGACACAGGTAAGGTTGGCATGGTTACGGCTGCGAAAAAGCTGAGCAAGCATATATTTGAAATATCATGGTTAATGGATGGGGGAAGGGGTAGATGGAGAAGGAGCTGCTGGAATACACAGACTGGAGTGGTCTGTGCTCCCTTTAGAAGCTCTTCATATATCATCAGATTATATTATTGCCTGCATTTGGGGATCCGCAGCCTGCTACAATTGTCAAAAGGCTGCAAAGTAATGAAGACTAATAGATGGCAGACCATCGTCTTTTAGGCATTGAATTTTTATTGCAGTGATCTTGTCATTTCTCCTTTGTCTGACACACTTTGCAATATCAGCTGCAAACCTGTTTTATATGATGGAAAATTAAAATTCATATGTTCTCTGAGTTTTTTTTATAGATGCTGTGTGTAGAAACAATGCTATGTAAAGTGAAAATGCTGTGTTTTTATTTGCTGGGATTAGGAAATACACTATTTTTTCGAATAGAAATATATTTTTTTAGCACATTTGCGGGTTGAATTTTCACTTTTGTAAGTGGGCTGTTTAAATCTGGAAACCTTTGCACATGTAAAACCAGTGCAGTGTGACCTCCATCAGATGTTTTTATTTTGTGAATAGATATAGGTGGGGTATATGTAAATTGAGCATTCATTTGTGTTTGAGCGGCTCCTTTATTAATGCAGGGCACAGATGCTGCTGTTTTCTTTGGTCTGCCACAGTTACCTTACTTAGTGCAAGTGTGCACATATACAGTAGCAGCTGCTTGTACTTTTAATGGAAACCAAAGTAATTCTCTTCTATTAAATTGGTTTTATCAATCCCAGTGCACCAGGATAAATTTTGATAGCCCTTACTGAGTTGGGTGACTTACACTAACATTGCTTTTCCATGATCAAATACTAAAGTCTCAAACATATACTTTATAGTAGCAATCAGCATCCATCACTTCTGGAGCCAAATTGGCTGCTCTTCTACTACTCAACTTTTTTAAAAACAATTTACGTTGTGTTTTTTTTTTAAGCAGAAGTGTTGTTTTGCTAATGAAAGAAATGTGGCAGTATTTGGAGAATAATTCTTTATAAATATTCCATTCAAAAACACATTGACTGGCCTAAAAAAAAATAACAAAACATTTTGTGGACTGATAAAAGCAACATTGTTCTGTTTTGGTCTAGAGACCACAGACAGTTTGTCAGACGACCCCAAATACTGAATTCAAGCCACAGCACACTATGAAGACAGTGAAGCATGGTGGAGCAAGCATCATAATGTGGGATGTCTTTCATACATCTATTTATCGCATACCAGCAATCATGGATTC
>CM076689.1:51449496-51594496 GCA_038501925.1 Xenopus petersii
TATCTTGTGTTAGGGAGCTGTTATCTGGTTACCTTCCTATTGTTCTGTTGTTAGGCTGCTGGGGGGGGGTGATATCACTCCAACTTGCAGTAGGAGAGAGTGACTGAAATTTATCAGAGCACAAGTCACATGAATGGGGGCAGCTGGGAAACTGACAATATGTTTAGCCCGTGTCTAGCTGCTTGAGCAGCACTATTAACTGATGCGTTTAAAAAAAAAAAAAAAAAGGTTTCCCGTGACAGTATCCCTTTAATGTTATTAGAATAAATGAAATGGCTGACTGTTTCACTAAACTACATATTATTTTGTAAATAGTATTTTTGAATAATAATTTGCTGATTATATGTCATGATACCTATCCCATGTTGACAAAATGTATATTAGTCATTTTTATAAGTAAAAAATTGCAATTTTGCACGTGCAACTACTGTCTTAAAATAATCCAGTGTTATATGTGTCACGTAGGAGTGGAAAATCTCATTAACCTGGTATACATTTGTGTACTGATTACATCTATTTTGAATCCCAAGCTAAACTGTTATGAACTGTGCAAGCTGCCATCTTTCATGTGCTTCTCACATGAAATTAAAGCTAAATGAATAGAATCTTCATTTATCTTCAGAACCTCCTTGTGCGACAAGTGAATTTACTCTTCCTAAATTCGGTGACAATTACATTATAACCATTACTGAAGTGTTCTGCTGTGGCATATAATAAATTGTTTTCCAAACTTGCCATGACTTACCAATAAATCGAATTTGCAGGTATGCATTTTTTTGTTGTTGTTGACCTAAATGCAATTAAGATGCCTCTTTGTGGTAAACTGTAGTTGCAGAGATTACTCTAAATATATTACAAGCTTTTGTCTTATGGGTTGTGGGAAGTATTTATGTTTTTGCTGCTAGCATGAATGGAAAATCTCCTCTGTTTTATTTTTACACAAAATAAAACATTAAAGGAACAGTAACACCAAAAAATTCAAGTTTAAGTAATGAGAATATAAGGTACTGATTGCACTGCATTCGTACAGTCGGTATGTTTGCTTTGGAAAGACTACTATAGTTTATCTAAACAAGCTGCTGGGGGCAGCCATTCAAAGATGAAAAAGGGGAAGCACAGGATACTCAACAGATAAGATAAGATCTGTAGTATAAAATGGGATTATTCAGAACATGTCTGTGATTTTTGTGTATCCTGTGCTTGAATGACTGCCCCCATGGCTGCACAACAGCTTTATATAAACTATATAATAGTGTTTCTGAAGCAAACATACCAGTTTTATCAGTGCAGGTCAGTACCTTTTTATACTATTAATTTCATGTTTTATCAGATAATATTTATGGCTTTCATAGGTATATGAATAATATCGGGTATCTAGGGACACTAACTGAATAAAGCTTTCTATTTGCCGCTGCATGTATAGAACCTCTCCATGAGATGACTGTCTCTTCTGCTTGGCCACATTTATTTACACAGACTGCAACCGTTTTATACATTACAACCTGTAACGCAGTAATTTGCTCTATCATCATCATTTATTTATATAGAGCCAGCAGGTTATATCAAACAGGGGCTTACAATAACTTAACAAATAAGGGTTACAGAATAAAACAGGAGGATTAGAGGTAAAGTTTACTAAAGATCCAGCATTGGTAATCTTATGTTGTAAATTGGTTCTTGTGGTCTGAGCTGTGCGATTACGATTTTATGTGTGTACACAGCCAAAATTAATAAATACATCTTCTAATTTATACAGCAGATAAAGAGGGCCTTCTTATTGGAGGAGAAAGTTGTATATTAATAATAATAATAGTATAAGCACTAAGCCTAATGCATGAGTGCCCAGTCAGGGTTTAGGTGATTATGATTTTACTCAACGGAGGGGCAATTCGGTCAAGTGAGATGGGATCCTGAATCATCCCATGCAACAGTGCCCAGGCACACACTGATCTTTAAGCTTCTGCAGAAGAACAGAGAAGGTTCAGATGGCCATCAGAAGACCTTCTTTTTATTTTTGTCAGTTCAATGTGTTACTACTGATATATGATAGTAATTATATATCATTGCAAATTCTGCAGCGATTCCACTTTAGTGCTTACTTTGCAAAGTGGTGTACGTATATGGAAATCCAGCCTTACAAATCCAAAACCTTATTCATTAAAGGCCTAACTGTTCTGCTGAAGTTTGTTTTTTTAAAACTAATACCTTTGCTGACGGGGTTTAAGGCAGGGGTGCCCAGGACGTTGATTGCGGTCTACCAGTAGATCCTGGTGAAGTTCCGGGTAGACCGCGACGTGTCTGTGCCCTTAACTCACTATTACGCTATGTTGGACTCGAGAGTGGTGGCCTAGGTGTCCCTGCCAGAGCTGAACAGGCTGTACTGGGAGACGTGGTACAACATGTAAACCACCCCACCCAGCCCCCCCCTACAGCACACCCTCCTCACCTCCTCGGACAGGCCGCTTCTGTAGGACGCTCTCCAAGGTGCTGAGGATAAGCGGGACCGTTGCCTCGCTGCCCTGGCCAGACAGAAGGCTGTCCCTGTAGTCTCAGAAGCAATTGACAAAGCAGCTTTTGTTCTCCATGAATCGGAAGCTGGTGGCAGTCATCTATGGGGGCTGAAGTTGGTGCCACTGAGCGACTGGGGAGCTGGGCAGAGGTAGACCAGCATGGGGAGAAAGGAAGCTTATTTCTGGTGCTGGGAGACTGGGAGCACTGTTGTAGCCAGTAGGGTGGCAGGAAATGAGCCTAGCGAGGAGGGTTGCACAAATAAGCAGGAGGTGGGAGTTTGCAGGACCCTCCAGATTGTTGGGATAGCAGCTTCCAGGTGCCATCACACTTATTTATTAGAAAGGATCTGCCTTATAGATGCTCACAAACCATGTGTAATGGTGCCCAGCTGTCTAAGTCATGTGACTGGAGTTTGGTACCACAGAACAGCCCCCCTTGAGAAATGAATTCTCGTTTCTCATTATCAAGCTAAATCTATTATAGATAGTATTATAAACATTTTATGGGCTTGCTAAACTATATCCTTTTGGGCTGACTTTTTCTTTTGCTCTACAGTAGATGGCCCACTTTTTTTTTATCCCTGTGTGTGCCATACTCTGCCTGCCCTGTGCGTCTTCTGTGTGAGCCAAACTCTGCCTGCCCTATGCTCCTTATGTGTGTGCCATACTCTGTCTGTCCTATGCTTCCTGTGTGTGCCATACTTTGCCTGCCCTTTGCTCTCTGTGTGTGCCATACTCTGCCTGCCCTATGCTCCTTGTGTGCCATAATCTGTCTGCCCTATGCTCCCTGTATGTGAAATACTCTGCTTGCCGATTGCTCCCTGTGTGTGCCATACTCTGCCTGCCCTTTGCTCCCTGTGTGTGCCATACTCCCCTATGCTACTTCGAGCCCCTAAAGTGTGTAATCATGTGCTATCCACAGAGGATGAGGAGGCATATGGATTTAAGGGAATGTTTTAATATGACTATTTTTTACATATGAGTGATATCCCTGCAGTGAGCACCAACCTTCATGGCCTTTAATGTCAGACCCAGATTTGCGGCGAGGCCTAGGTCAGCATAAATTAAGGGGCGACATGCCGTCCAGCCGCAGGGGTTGTTGGCTCCATTCTGGAGCACTAAGCACTAGACGCAATCCTGTAGGAGGGAGGGGGCGTCAAAGGATGCTGATCTCCGGGCACCCTCCTGTTTAAAGTTCTTGTGGTTTAAAGTGGGTGTGGTTTAACAACAGGGAGTGGTAAACACTGGCCCTCCACCATGTAGGCCAGAAAAAATCCGGCCCTTGGTACCACAGAAGTTGGACAGCACTGTGCTAAATGATTCTCCATCCATGTAGTCATATTTATTTCAGATATCCTGTCTAAATCTGTCCATCTGAGGGTTTGTTTTACATTTATGCTTATGGTACAAATTACAATGCGTGTAGAATCTTACTAAACATGTTTAATGAGCCTCTACATATTGTCTTTGTTTCTGCCATCAGCTAACAAATGTTTTATTTCTGTTTCCAATGTCTTTCAGGCCTTTCTAAAAATGTGCAATCTGCCAGTCCAGGTGGTTTGTAGGGCAAATGCAGAATATATGTCTCCATCTGGTAAGTGCAGTATTCATTTAAATTTTAATTGTTTTCAGATGCCACAGCAACTTCAGCTAGGCATCCATACCATAAATATATCCATGTTATTTTACCTGCTTAGTTTCATACCCTGATATAATTTCTGTTGCCTGAAAGGGCTATAAAAATGATAAATTCAAGTAAATCAGTGGGAGTTGAATATTTCTTATGCCATTAGGAATGCAAAGGTACTTTTTTGCCACAGCTTTATAAATCACAGACAGGGCTTTTGAATATTAGAGGCCTGCGGGCTACTGCATGTTGTGTGAATAAGTGGGAAAGTCACCTTTCCTAAGTAATACCTCAATTGATTCTGATATAATTGAAACAAATTGAAAATATCCCTGTTCAGTAAACATTGCACCAAACAACAGGATTGTAATAACATGCACCAATGAAAATCTAAGCACCTGAGCAATGTTAGGAAATTTTTTTTTTCCCCCTATTAAAGGCAATATATCCCTAAAATATAAGTTTCTGCATCGTGAAAATCTATGATATAGGATTTAAAGAGACACAAGCAGGCACAAGCCTGTATTGTTTGTAATATTTCTGCAATAATCCTGTATTTTACTGAATGAACCCCACTAAAATAAAGACAGTGCGAGTCTTGAGGCTATAGGGGAATATTGTGAGGTGCTTAAGCTATTTGGTTTCTGTTTCCATTGCAGTGGGTCTTTTTTTTTCTTTTTAAATGATAGATGCTTTAATTCTTTGCTTGTTTACGATTGGTTTAAACGTCAGATTGGATTAATATTCTGGCTACAAGTATCTTAGTACACCTTCTACCTCAGAGCCTGTTAAGATTGCAATGCGTGACAAGATTTGGTTGAGCAGTTTCAGCCATACTGATTTGAGCTCTAGGCATGCACAGCACCTTTTAGAGGTTCAGCAATTCTATGTCAGTGCCTCATCTTAGTGAAGTGATGAGACACTGATATATGCCAATATGAGACGAATTGCAGTACTTTCTTGATTTCTCTCAGATTTGCACAGTCAGTCCATAATTTTAAATGAGACCCATTTGAGCAACCACATCAATGGCCAAATTGTACAAGGTCAAGGTGACTGGCCTGCATAAGGTCCATTAATAGTATAGTATCTGTTCTCAGGTAACTAAAACACAATTTGTAACATCAGTTAATATCAATTAACAGTCATGAAACAGTTGAATCTCCTTATGCCCCCCTCCTGTCCTGTGAATAAGCATCAACTCAGGGAGAGATATACATATTTTATCTATTCCAAGATGTAGCACTGCTGAACTACGCATTTCTACTCAGAATAAAAATAGAGGTTTGATGTCTCTGCAGTCTGCATATCCAAAAAATATTTAAAAATAATAACCACTCGACTGCTATATATTGGAAAGCAGTTAGTGCAGGAGTAAAAATAAAAACTGAGTAAAAAGATAGAACAGGTATAGGATCCCTTATCCGGAAACCCGATATCCAGAAAGCTCTGTATTACGGAACGGCGGTCTCCCATAGATTCCATTTTATCCAAATAATCCATATTTTTAAAAAATAATAAAACAGTACCTTATTCTTGATCCCAACTAAGATATAATTAATCCTTATTGGAAGCAAAAGTAGTCTGTTGGGTTTATTTACTGTTTAAATTAATTTCTAGTAGACTTAAGGCATGAAGACCCAAATTACGGAAAGATCTGTTATCCGGAAAAAAACCCAGGTCCCGAGCATTCTGGATAACAGGTCCCTTACCTGTATGTGTAAAATATCTTTTTCTAATATAGTTAGTTAGTCAAATTATGAAAATCAATGTAAAGGAATCACATCGTTTTGGATCAAGTACAAGCTACTGGTCTATCTTATCAATTTGGATTGATTAAATTGAGTCTATGGGGAGATGGTCTTTCCACAATTCAAAGCTTTCTGGATGATGGGTTTACGGATAATGGATCCCATACCTGTATAATGTATGAACTACTTATTACCCTTCTATAAAAAGTTAATATTATAGTTCTTTACTTTTTATAATCAAAGGCAGGATATAATAATGAGGGATGAAGACCTATACATTTCTATTTCAAAACAGTGCACTACTTATATTTACTCACAATCCCACATCCAGCAAACTAATCTACTACAGATATGAATTTACCAAAATATATTTATCAAAAGTGGTGCTTCAATTGCAGTGTACTTTTAAATTTTATACTACTAGTATACTAGTAGTATAAAGTACATATACCTTCCAAAATATTAAATTGCACTGAATATACCCAAAATTTCACAAGCATTCAACCTACCTTATTCTGATTAAGGTGGATGTAATCATCTAAGTGTATGTGTAGAATAAAAAAAATCTAGCTATGACACTTCCCATTTAAGACCATTTGTTTGAGATATTGCTGCCATTGTACTCTTAGTTCCTAATGTGCATGTATGTTTTCTCTTGTAATGTCTGATTACTCTAACCTGCACTCCCTGCCAGTGGCAATTGGCTGATCTGGAACTGCATGTTGCCTAAATATCTTCTTCTTTTCATTTATTAGAATGTAATGTGAAAAAGTAGAATCTCCACTGCTGATATTCTGCAATTTGATTGCCAGCAGTGTATATTATTGATTGGCAGGGAAAAGGGTTAAAATAATGTATTATTGTGGATTTTATATAATTTCTACTATTTGTTATGGTAATACCGAATACGCATAAATACCTTTTTCTTCTCATTAAAGTTTGTGCTTAATTTGAAATCATTTTTATCTGTATTGTTTTACTGTATGACTGAAAGCATTAATGAAAAAAGCTGAAAAAGCTTAATTTATAAAATGCCTCATTAAAAAAAACAAAAAATCTCAGAACACAAAATAAAGGTTCCGCCAGTTATTTATCCAATGTATGGAAGAGTTTGGCTATGTGTGAACTGTTTAAAATGTGCTGTTACCATATAAATGCTTTTATCACTGCTGCTAATTACTTCAATTTATTACTGATAAAACTATGGGGATATAGACTTTACGTAAAAGCTAGGCCAAAAGTATGCATTTTTGCAATAACTGTCCATGTAGATACTATTTCCCCTTAAGGAGAAGAATGTAGGGGAGGTCTCGAATGCTGAATATGGATGCCAGAATATGAAAAGATCTGTCTGCTTGCTTAACATGGTAGTACTGTCTGAATGAAACCTTTGACTTCTTGCAGTTCAAAAAGCCCTTCTTTCTTTTGTAATACACTTTAGAGTATGGATGCAGATGAGGCCTTTGTTGGTGCAGTGCACCTCATCCATTACCCTTAGGCTGACTGTGAGCAAGAGAAGATGGAATCTGTTGAAAGGGCCCATGACAGAGCCTGCTGTTAGCCTGAACTCTGGCTGAACTGGGTCGAACAGCAGGTTTCCTGCCTGTGCTTCAGGGGAACATTTGGTAGAGATACTTCCAGAACTTCCGTATCTGGTCACAGAACTGCTGTGTATTTTTCTTCTGATTTCAGGAATATCATTAAAAAAAATTGAGAATTTTGTTAGAAAATCCATTTAGCTAGTAAATATTTGTTCAGTATTAATGTCGTTGGGTCTGTACCTAGATTTTCCTATTATAAGGAAATACTTTATATTCTTTAACATTAGTTTTTTTCCCGAATTCTTTTGGGAAGTTTTATACATGCTTCACTGTTAATAATCATTTCCTGTGCCATGTATTTCTGTTCATATTAAATCAGACATGGGCAAACTGGTTAGTCCTGTAGGGTTTTAATAACACCTGCCATCATTTTAATGGTCTGTGTAGCTTTTTAAAAAAAACACTTTTAAAAAAAAAATTAATCTAGAAAATAAAAAAGGAAACTAGAGAATATCACTAAAGCCAAATTTCCCCCACCCCCAATTTTGTATGTAAATAATCATTGCATATTATCATTTAAGTGAAACTGGCAGACTGCAGGGGGCCACAAGGGTAGTCGTGGCCTGGGTCAGTTTATTCCCTGCTGGGAATCAAAGCAGCATGTCCTTGTGGGATCACAGGAGTACATTTGTGTTGACTGTCGCTATTATAATATCAGGGTGTGGAGCTCAGACAGGAGCAAACAAAGTAAGGGCCTGGCTATAACAGCTATCCCCTGACAGGGATTAAAGTACCTGTTTTGAGTGTTTTTGGTCCTCTTTTTGGCTCTTTACCACTTTGACCTCTGCAGCCCCTGGGCAACCAAAGAAATCTTGCTATATGCTTTCATATATGTTTCGTCCTTTTCCTCTGTTGTGTATGAAATAATATAGATGTTTATTAAAGTATTTTTCAAATCAACCAAAGTAGGTTTAGAGTTTAGTGGACTTTTTGTAAGTCTCTGATATATTCTATGGGTTTTACTTACCGTACATTATAAAACCCTAATGGGTTTATTAAGAGTGGGAACACAGTAATTGTAATAGTATACATTTTATATGGCCTAACGCGCCTCTCTTTATTCCAAAGGAAAAGTGCCTTTTATCCATGTTGGGAATCAAGTCATATCAGAGCTTGGGCCAACAGTTCAGTTTGTCAAAGCCAAGGTAAGGAAATTAGTTTAGAGGTTTACCTGGAATTCATATCACTTTAGTTTTATTAAACTTATACTATGCTATAATTGTATTTGTTAACATTTGTGCTGTTTCCAAGCTGTGTATATAGGATACTGGGAGTTCTGGGAGTTTTCAATCATAAAAATGTGAAAAGTCAGATAGTTATATTATGTAATAGAAATGGCCACCAACAAAATCAGTTTTTTTCCATTTTGCAGTTTTCTTGCATATGACCACTAGTGTTATGTCCTAGTGTTATTGTCCTACAAGGATCTCAGCTGAAGATGGTTAATGGTTAAATACCTTAAGAAAGTCTCCCATCTGGACCCAAGGAATATGCATCTTTTAATAAACAATAAATTCTTCTAACATACCTTGCAAAAACCCCAGTTGCTTTCATTGCGCTTGTGCCAAATCATTTAACCAGTCACCTATGTCTTACCAAACTTTACGACAGATTATTTAATTGAAAAATAAAACCTGCTGTCAAAAATTGTGTACACAGATCTGGAAACTGAAGCCAGTTTGAACACATATTATAATGAGATCTGTTTATTTTATTTATTAATGAGCAAGAAGTAAGTCAGCATATTAAAGTATGAATTTTTGCAGCTAATACTAAATTATGCACGCTACTAAATGTTACTAAATGTAGATGAAGATATTTTATATGGATAGAGTGAAGAATTTGGCAAGTAAATAGCAGGTAATATTCATAATAGATGAGTGCAAAGTTAATTATTTTGTTAAAGGAAAACTATACCGCCAAAATGAATACTTAAGCAACAGATAGTTGATATATTAAGTGACATATTAAAGAATCTTACCAAACTGTTATATATATTTAAAGGAGAAGCAAAGTCAAATTATAAATAAGCCTCTAATCCAAGGTCTGTGGCAAAGCAATTTACGTAGCCTTTTAAAAGTTTTCTCCATGGTATGTAGTGGAAGCATTAGCGCTGCTAGACAGACTGCAGTGGTGGACTCGGGTGACGTCACGTTGTACACAGTCTGCTTGTGTCCTGCTGCCAGAGGCAGCCTTGATGCGCATTTGGTGTAATTTCCATCTACTGCGCAAGTCCTGTGGGCGCTTCCTTGCTCCAAATCAAGATGACACGCATGCTAATTTGCATATGTGAGCTTCATCATTGATTCGCGTTCGTGTAATTCTTTGTCTTCGTGCTGCCACTACTGATCTGCTAGCGCTGATTCTGTAATGGAAGATGGTGAACTTACCCCACGTGGTGTCCAAGATGGCGACCTCCTGCTCCACCATGCGGTTCTTCCTGGTCGCAATGTGACTGCATCAGAAATGAGTCGCTCCCGGATTGGTCGCCGGCGACGGAATGGACGCCGGCGTCAGAATGTGCGTCGGCGTCAAGACGCTAACGTGAGGACGCCAGCGTCATGACGTCATTGCGTCAAGTTTTGGCGCCAACTTTGGACTATTTATTCCTGATTGCCCCTTACCTCCTTGCCCAATTATAGGTCTATCGTGCATAGTTCCTGGGTGTGATTTACTGCTTTGATTATCTGTGTACCGACTTCCTGCCTGTTTACGACTCTGATCCTTGCTGCCTGTATTTTGACCATTTGCCTGTTTTCGACCATCCTCTTGATAAATCCTTTTGTACCGCGAACTTGGTGTTATTGTCTCCTCCTTGGTCCGCACTACATCGGAGCCTTCGGGCCCTGACAGTATAATTGGGCCATGGACCCCTCGGAGGAGCCTCAAGTTCCAACTGATGTCGGCAGAGCCGTTCGTGGATTGGCTTCTCGCATGCACTCCTATGAAGCCCAGCAAACCCACTTTGGTCAGGCACTAGAAGCAATCTTGGAGAAGCTGTCTGCCTTATCTCCTGTGGCTCCAGTTCCTATGCCAGTTCCTGCAACCCCACTCCAGGTTTCCGAGCCTCGCATCCCTGCACCTCCTCTCTACAGCGGTGATCCGGAATCATGCCGTGGTTTCATCAACCAGTGTGAAATCCAATTCACCCTGCTTCCAGGTCAGTTCATCTCGGAGCGAGCAAAGGTGGGCTATATTATCACCCGCCTGCAAGGGAAAGCTCTGGAGTGGGCTTCTCCTCTTTGGGAGAAGGAGGATCCGGTAATCGATGATGCCAGGGCCTTCATCCGTGACCTTCGCACCGTATTCGATGCTCCTGGTCGGGCTACTTCTGCCTCTGCCCGTTTATTCCAGCTGCAGCAAGGGACTCGTTCAGTTCCTGAATATGCCATTGAGTTCCGAACTCTCGTGGCAGAAACCTCGTGGAATAACGATGGATACCATGCTGCCTTTTACAACGGTCTGGCGATGCGCATCAAGAGCGATCTCGTTTCCCGTGAGATTCCTCCTCGATGGGAGGACCTTGTTGCATTGGCTGTAAAGGTTGACACCCGACAGAGGGAGTTCCAAGTCGAACTTGACAGGGATCGTGCTAGGAAGTTTTCCAGGTTTCAACCCACCCTGGCTCCACGCTTCCAAAGACCCCTACTCCCCAGTCCGGCTTCTAATCTTCCTCCTCCTCCTCCTGTGAATCCTGCTACTTCTTCTTTGCCATCTGAAGAACCAATGCAGATCGGTCGGGCACGCCTTTCCGAACAGGAGAAGCTACGGAGAAGGGCTGCTGGGTTATGTCTCTACTGTGGGGGAAAAGCTCACTTCGCCCAAGAATGCCCAGTGAAGCCGGGAAACTCCAAAACCTAGGTAAGCTTGGGGAGACTTACCTGGGTGGAATTTGTTCTTCTCCCCATTCATCTGCTCAACGTTTCCTTCTTCCTGTTCTAATCCAGTTCGGCTCCAAGAAGATTCCTTCTCAGGCATTCCTTGATTCTGGTGCTGCAGGCAACTTCATGGATCGTGCCTTTGCTGACAAACATTTCATTCCGCTTCAACGTTTGGCAACTCCTCTTCGTGTCCTGGCAATTGATGATCGTCCCCTTTCTTCTGCCATCATCTCGCAGTCTACTCAGGAACTTTCCTTCAAGGTGGGCACTATGCATTTGGAGAGACTGTCTTTTCTTCTTATTGATTGCCCTTCAACTCCTGTGGTCCTGGGATTGCCTTGGCTGTGTGTTCACAATCCAGTCATTGATTGGTCCATCTCACAAATATCTCGCTGGAGTCCATTCTGTGTACACAATTGTTTGCCTACTACCCCTGTCATCAAAGTTTCTTCAGTGTCTTCGAATTCTTCTCTTCCTCCTGTGTACCAAGCCTTTTCCGATGTCTTTGATAAAAGGTCCGCAGAAACTCTCCCTCCTCATCGCCCCTATGATTGTCCTATCGAACTTTTACCCGGCTCAATGCCTCCTCGAGGCCGCACTTACCCGCTTTCTCCCTCCGAAACTTCTGCTATGAAGTCCTATATCCAGGAGAATCTTCAAAGAGGTTTCATTCGTCCTTCCGCCTCCCCTGCTGGAGCAGGATTCTTCTTTGTTGAAAAGAAAGACGGAAGTTTGCGGCCCTGCATTGACTACAGGGGGTTAAATAAAATCACTATAAAGAACAGATACCCTCTTCCTCTCATCTCTGAACTTTTTGATCAGCTCAAGGGGGCTAGTTTCTTTACCAAGTTGGATCTACGTGGGGCCTACAATCTCATCCGGATTCGTGAGGGAGATGAATGGAAGACCGCTTTTAATACTCGTGATGGCCATTACGAGTATCTCGTCATGCCTTTCGGCCTTTGCAACGCCCCTGCGGTCTTCCAAGAATTGGTTAATGACATTTTTCGTGATCTTTTGGGACAGTGTGTGGTCGTGTACTTAGACGACATTCTTATTTTTTCTCGAAACCTTTTTGATCATCGTTGTCAAGTACGTGAAGTTCTTTCCAGATTGAGGAAAAACAATCTCTTCGCCAAGCTGGAAAAGTGCACCTTTGAAGTTTCTTCTATTCCTTTTCTTGGCTATATCATTTCTCCTCGAGGTTTTAAGATGGATCCCGCCAAAGTTTCTGCAATTTTGGATTGGCCCCTTCCCACGAGCGTTAAGGCAGTCCAGAGGTTTATCGGCTTCGCCAACTATTATAGACAATTTATCAAAAACTTCTCTTCCAAGATCCATCCAATTCTGGCCTTGATCCGTAAAGGGAGTAAACCTCAAATCTGGCCTCCTCTAGCTCTCGAAGCCTTCAAGACCCTCAAAGAAGCCTTTTCCTCTGCTCCTATTCTTCGACATCCTGAACCCTTACAACCCTTCTTCATTGAAGTTGATGCCTCCGATGTGGGTGCCGGTGCTGTTCTGTCCCAAAGATCTTCCTCGGACGGGAAGCTCCATCCGTGTGCTTTTTTCTCTAAAAAATTTTCTTCCCCTGAGCAGAACTACGATGTAGGCAATCGGGAGTTACTTGCCGTTAAGTTGGCCTTGGAAGAATGGAGACATTTGCTTGAGGGTTCTTCTATTCCTGTGACTATCTTCACCGACCACAAGAACCTTGAGTTTATTCAATCCCTCAAGCGCCTCAATCCCCGGCAAGCCAGGTGGGCACTTTTCTTCTCCCGTTTTAATTTTATTATCACTTTTCGTCCTGGCTCCAGAAACAGGAAGGCTGACGCTCTGTCCAGAAGTTTTGCCCCTGAAGATTCCTGTCCTGAAGATCCTGTACCCATTGTACCTTCTACCAAAATTATCGCCGCCATATTTCCTTCCTGTGCCTCTCAATTACTTTCTGCTCAGTCTTCGGCTCCTGCAGAGACCCCTCCTGGTGTCGCCTTTGTCCCTCCGGAATTTCGTCATGACATTTTATCCCAAGCTCACAGTTCCAAACAGGCTGGTCATCCTGGGATTAAGAAGACAACTGAACTTTTGTCCCGTTTGCTCTGGTGGCCGTCCCTAAGGAGGGATGTCAAAGACTTTGTTTTGTCCTGTTCCACCTGTGCTGTTTCCAAGTCCGGACATTCTCCTCCCAAGGGTTTACTCTTGCCTCTTCCCATTCCATCTCGACCTTGGACTCATTTGGCGATGGATTTCATTGTCGATCTTCCTGTTTCTTCTGGCCACACTGTCATCTGGGTGGTGATCGACAGATTCAGCAAAATGGCTCACTTCACGCCCCTCCGGAAACTGCCTTCTGCTCCCGAACTCTCTGAACTTTTCATCAAACATATATTCCGTCTTCATGGTTTTCCTACCGAGATTGTGTCCGATTGAGGGTCCCAGTTTATTTCCAAGTTTTGGAGGTCTCTTTGCAAAGCCCTCAACATTTCTCTTCAATTTTCTTCCGCCTACCACCCACAGTCGAATGGAGCCGCTGAACGGGTTAATCAGGCCTTGGAACAGTTTCTTCGTTGTCATGTGTCCTTGTGCCAGGATGATTGGTCGGATCTCCTTCCCTGGGCTGAATTTGCCCACAACAACGCCCTGCATTCTTCTTCCCAGAACTCTCCTTTCTTCTGTGTTTATGGTCTCAATCCTTTGGCGTTTTCTCAGGATCTTCTTCTTACCAATGTACCTGCGGCCAATGACCAAGCTGCTCACATGTTGGCTATTTGGCATGCCACTGCGGCAAACTTGGAGAAGAGTTCCCTTGTGCAGAAAAAGTTTGCTGACAAGAGAAGGATTTCTTCCCCTCCATACATTCCCGGTGATAAAGTTTTTCTTTCCACACGCAACATTCGCCTCAAGATTCCTACACCCAAGCTTGGTCCTAAATTCATCGGTCCCTTCCCTATCATCGAAATCATCAACCCTGTGGCTGTTCTTCTTCAACTCCCTCCTGAACTGCGGATACCCAATGTCTTCCATGTGTCCCTGCTTAAACCTGCCATGTCTTGTTCTTCTTCTTCTTCTTCCCCAGCTCCTGTTTTGGTTGAAGATCATATGGAATTCGAAGTCAAAAGAATCCTGGACTCTCGTATTTCCCGGGGCATTCTTCAATATCTTATTGAGTGGAAGGGGTTCGGTCCCGAGGAGTGTTCTTGGGTGAGAAGTTCCGACGTACATGCACCTGTCCTGGTCCGTAAGTTCCACAGACTCTTTCCTTCCTCCCCTAGACTCGGTGGTCCTGAGGCCCCCCCTAAGGAGGGGGGTACTGTAATGGAAGATGGTGAACTTACCCCACGTGGTGTCCAAGATGGCGACCTCCTGCTCCACCATGCGGTTCTTCCTGGTCGCAATGTGACTGCATCAGAAACGAGTCGCTCCCGGATTGGTCGCCGGCGACGGAATGGACGCCGGCGTCAGAATGTGCGTCGGCGTCAAGACGCTAACGTGAGGACGTCAGCGTCATGACGTCATTGCGTCAAGTTTTGGCGCCAACTTTGGACTATTTATTCCTGATTGCCCCTTACCTCCTTGCCCAATTATAGGTCTATCGTGCATGGGTACTGACTTCCTGCCTGTTTACGACTCTGATCCTTGCTGCCTGTATTTTGACCATTTGCCTGTTTTCGACCATCCTCTTGATAAATCCTTTTGTACCGCGAACTTGGTGTTATTGTCTCCTCCTTGGTCCGCACTACATCGGAGCCTTCGGGCCCTGACAGATTCTTAATGAGCGCTACATCAGTAGTGATGCGCTCCTGGGGTGAAGTTTTTTTTTTTGGGTTTTTTTTCGCGCATGCGCAATACGGATAAAGAGGTGAAGGAAGCATCCGTTACCTTTCAAAGATGGCGCCTGCCTGCCTAAATAAGCTCTGCGAACGAGGAGAAGGATTAAAGATCATTACAGTGGACTGTGTTACTTGCTAACTTAGCGATTGCAGAGGCCTTGGGGTGTACATCACTGGGAGATAAGTATTTTAATTTTGCCTTTCCTTCTCCTTTAAGTAAATTTTGCCCTTTTACAGCTCTTGCTATGAACCACCATTTTGTGATGGTCTGTGTGCTATATCATATGATCTGTTTTATGTGATATATTTTTAGACCTACATTGTTTAGGGGGTATAGTTTTCCTTTAAATATAAGAAATCAGATTTACTTGTTTTATCAGAAAAGTTTCTAATGGAGTACATATAACACCAAACAAAGCTGCTCAGTGCCAGAGAATAGTTGCAGAAATCTCCTGTAACATTAAGACTATATCAATACAAAAGATTATAATAAAATTGACTACACATTTTGAACTAACTATACAGTATGAGGTATTTTTGATATTTCAATTATTGCTCTGTTTGACTATGGGCACTGGACATTTCCTGTTCGGGCTCTGCTTGTAAACAATAACCAATGGAATTGTTTAATAAATATCACTTGACAAGAATAATGTTGCATGAGATTTGACGTGTGATGGGTCAGGATAACTTTATACACTTTTTCACTGCATGTATTAATGCTCACAGTGAAAAAGTGTATATAGCTATTAAAAAAAGTCAGAATCACGCAGTAAAATGTTTGTCTTCTTACCCTCTTAGGGTCACTCCCTAAGTGATGGGTTGGATGAAGTCCAGAGAGCTGAGATGAAAGCATACATGGAATTGGTCAATAATATGCTCCTGACAGCAGAGGTACAGTATATTTTGTCTTAATAAAGCACAAGGCTTCTTTCTTAAAATGAAATAAGGCCAATAGACACTTAAACTTAAGCCAAGTACAGAATCTCTAGAACGTTTTCTTGGGTTCCTAAAAGCATGGCACTCAAACCTTTCTGCTGCGTGTGTTTAAAGACATGTGGACTATCAATACACTTATCTCTGTTTGCTTACTTTTGCTTGTTTAAGGTCACATGAGTGACAAGATGTTAAGCATTGAATCAATTAAGTTTAGTCCCTGCCTTGTTTCCTACTGAGAGCAACTCATATCTTATCTGTGACAATGTATTGAACTGATTGCATTATCATTTTTGAAAACCAATTACAAGTTTGCTTAAAATTAGGAGCGGTTATTTTCGTTAAATAGAAAAAGTTTGAAAAAAATAAATACATATATATGGATATATATTTTCTTCAAAAAAGGTCAGCAACACTGAGATATCTTGTGAACATTCTTGCTGAAAGTATTCAAAACAACATGAGCTGACTTATTTCCGTACTCGATTTATATGTATTTATATCTATTATATGCGATTTTCTATTAGATATTTTTCCAAAGACAAGTAAATATGGGTGTTTATGGGGGGAGGGCCTAAAGCTGTGGTTGTCATACTTTTTCGGTGCAAGCCTTCCTTGCTGGTCTAACCCTTAGTGTGGGCCCCCTTAGCTCACAGCAAGGTTTTAATTGTATAAAGATATTGCTGTATGGCACATTCACACATAGTTCAAACAATCAAAGTAACATCAAATAACTCATTGCCAAATCCAGCTCTATCTGATCTTCAAGTGAATCTTGCAGTCTCTAGAACAGTGCTGTCCAACTTCTGTTGTACCGTGGGCTGGAATTTTTCTGGCCTACTTGGTGGAGGGCCAATAATGGAAGCCAGTGTTGACCACTCCCTATTTTTAAACCACACCCACTTTAAACCATACCCATATTACCACAAGAACTTTTAAGATCATGTCCACATTAATGGTGGTAGCTCATCAAAAAAACAAATGGTTGGTGCTCACTGCAGGGATATCACTCGTGTTAAAAATTTAAGTCAGAACAGAAGAGCTAATCCAAACCAGGTTACTCATGTATCATTTTAGAGCAGGGTTTTCAAACTGTGGGTATTCCATACTTGGGGGCAGGGAATATCTGATGTGGCAACCTAATATGTAAATTTGATTTGTTTATTGTCTACCTTGACTAAATGTTGAATCACGTAGAGTGGGCTTTGAAAAACCTTCTTGTCACTGTGTAGTGCAACTTTCTGTATGAGATGATGAAAAACATTGCTTTAATCTAAATGACCTGCCTAATTGATCCTAAAAATATATGAAGAACTCTTCCCATAATTTATTACATCTTAGAGCTGCGCTGTAACACTGGGCCTTTTTTTAGTAGTTGTCTAAACATATACTATCTTTATATTATTGGTGTTGAAAACCATAAAAATTCTTATTCGGCACCTGAGAAGAAAATGTAGCGTTTTTCAGTGGCTAAAAGTAACCCTTCCGTTTGTAAACCAAAATATTGATAAAAGCAGATTTACTTTTAGACTCCAAAGTGGGTCATGGTGTACAAATAATAATGTTTTATCTTTCTATTTGTATACTTAGCATAACGGACATTATACTTTTATTTTCTTGCAGTTATATATTCAGTGGTGTGATGAAGCTACACTAGAGGAGGTGAGTATCTCAGAACCATTTGTCTTGGTTAAATTTTAATGAGAAAACACTTTTGCTCACAAATGTAGGTCCCTCCTCATAAATGAAACATATAGGATGATACCATTAGTTGAGACAGGCTTTTCTACACTGTTTCTGCTAGCACATACATTTTATATGTTTGAAAATATGTAATAATACCGTTAACCATTTTTTCTATGTTTTGCCAGGAGTAATGTTATACACTAACCTTTTCTACAGCTAGCTATTCATGCCTTTAGAAAAAGGTATATTTTTATAAAATAGAGATCAACTATGCTCTGTAGTTACTTGTGTTAATGATTTCGCAGTGTTTCTAATCACTGTAGCTTCTGGGTTCCCACAGATTACTCAGCCTCGGTACAGCTTTCCTTACTCCTGGCCACTCAATTACTTTCTGGTCTTCCAAAAAAAATGGGAAATAAAACGAAAGATGAAGGCCATCGGTTGGGCTACAAAGACCCTGGAACAGGTCAGTAAACACAGAATAGAATACAGATAGGCAGGTTTAGGAAAAATGTATCTGTCTAAGGATGCTGGGAGTTTTGTGAAAGATTTTCCAAATAACCTGCACAACAATGCAAGAAGTGGCCTTCTTCTATACTAATAGGTTGATTTACTAACACGGCATAAATGCATTTAAGACTAATGGCATACAGGTTGTTATGACCGACACAGTCCTTTCAGAGGACACTGCAGTGTTAAAAACGCTTTTAATTCTGGCAGCTGCTTGCCATTATAGGGCCAATGGCACACAGCATGTTTGTACCGTGCAGTTTTTAGCTGTAATAATCTGACCCACAATGGCTCTGGCAGGGAGGTTCAATTATCATGAGAGCCTATGGAGGGGTAATTTCAACAATTTTGCCACTTATCAGTAAACTAGAAATCACATGTGTAGCAAAACATGCAGTTGCCCTTAAAGGGAATTGTACAGCCTATTTTAAGCTACACATTTATGATACTTAATTAACAATCCCCATTCTTCAATAATAGGATTTACTGCTTTTTTTAGACCAACTACTGGCATGTTTGGTTGCTAACTAATCTCATAGCTCTCTACCTATAGTATTTTAGTGGTATCCCAACAGCTAAGGTGGTGGGAAATGTGACCTTTTTCGTCTTGCCCAGGTTTAGGATCTGTTATCCAGAATGTATTTCTGTAATTTGGATCTTCATGTCTTGTCAACTTAAAAATCATGTCAATGTTAAATAAGCCCAATAGGCTGGTTTTGCCTCCAATAAAGATTAATTGTACCTTAGTTTGGATCAAGTACAAGTTACCGTTTTATTATTACAGAGAAAAAGGAAATCATTTTTTTTTGTGCATTCTTGTAGTGACCTGGTATGTTAAGCTGGCCATACACTATTTAATTCACTCATTTGCTGCGGTCACTAAAAAGTGGATCATTCTCCCGATGCTTACCTAAACTGGGTGATATCGGGCTAATCCAAACGCTTGACCCTATTAGTAGAGTGATAGGGCCCCATACATGGACAAATAAGCTACCAAATCGGTCTGAAGGGCCGGAATCAGCAGCTTAAATCTATCTGTGTATGGCCACCTTTACACTGCTCCAGCTAGAACCCTGTTCTAGAATGGCATTTAAAGGCAAATAGGAACTGTCATGTTGCATATGTCAACTTTCATAAATTCAATATGTTTTTGTCTTAAACAGCAATTATAAAAGTACCATGTGTTACTGCATACTAGAGGAACTGTTTTTTAAGCCCAAGGGGGGAATGTCTGAGTTAAGGCTAGTTCTACTTCCAACCTTTCTACGGCTATACAAAAGACTTTTGAAGGGGTAGTTTACCTTTATGTTTTCTAATTGTATGTATGGAACAGACAGTTATATTCTGAGGCAAGCTGTAATTAGTCCTCATCTTTAATTTTTTCTAGCTTTTGTGTTCTTTAGATTTTTGGTCATCAGCTTTTCCGGTAGGTATTTTAGTGCCTATCTAATTTACCCTAGCAACCAGGCAGTGGTCTGAATGAGAGAGAAAAAAATAAAAAGTTATAATAAAAATAAAATTGTTGCCTCCCAGAGCTATATAGTTTTCCTGTCAACATCACTGAATATCATTTGGAAACTGGAAAGAGACATAAGAAAGCAAATTATTTAAAGCTATAAGTAATAATAAAAAAGACCAATAGAAAGGATGCTAAGAGGAGGCAAATCTTTACTATACTGAAGTTAACGTAAAGATAAGCTACCCCATACATTTTTCTTCTTTCCTAATGTGAGATAGGCATGGTGCTTTATGCCATATGTGGCATGGCAGCATAATTCTCAACATTGTTTCCATTCAGTGCATGGGATGTTTGCTTTGTTCCAAACCCTCTATATGTTCTCAGTGTTTTTGTGAATTGTTCTGCTCTTACAGTTCAAAACACCCTGACAAGACACTTGTTATGTAATTAAAGCATTATAATGATTCAAGTGTAGCCTGTAGCATCTTCTATGGCGTCCACTAACTAAGCATGAGGAATCTTCTAAGAAGATTGGGCATGATGTTGTATGCTTTCCCAAGATTGCTGCAGTAAAAAGCTGTCTGTGAAGCCAGTCTGTGAAAAGAGTGACATATATTCTTTTATTTTTGGAGAAGTATTTGCATAAATGCAGATCAGTATTACTAGCTTAAAGGGGAACTATCGAGAAATGAAATTTTAATATAAGCTTCAGCATACTGAAAAAGGAAACTTTCTAAATACAATCAATTAAATATTCTGTACCGTTTCTGAAATAATCAAGTTTATATTTACTATTCCTCTCTCAGCATCTGTTTCTCATCTAACTGATCTGACTGTCAATGACTACCTGACACCCAACTGCTTCAAGAAGACAGAATGAAGAGAAACAGATGCTGAGAGAGGGATAGTGAAGATAAACTTGATTATTTCAGAAACAATGCAGAATATTTTATTGATTATATTAAGAAAGTTTCTTATTTTAGTATGATGAAGCTTATATTAAATTTTAATTTTCGCGATAGTTCCCTTTTAATGCCTGTGAAAGCAGAGTGGGAGGCTTGTGAGCTACTGGGTCGTTATGCATCAAGGCTAGAAGTGCTGTGTGCACAGCAATCCATTCAAGGCTTTTAACAGTAGTTCTGAAGTTTACATTAAGGCTGATGGCACACGGGCATACTGCTGCTGCTATTTTTATCTGCCATAAATGAACCTGAATATGACTGTGTCACCTGTTATTAGTTATTGGGCAACAGGCTCTTTTCTGTCCCCTCCTCCCCAAAAATGGATGTAGGGATAGGCAGTTTCAGTTAAAGCCACTGACAGAAGGCAAATTAGAAGACTATTTCAATATCTGAACAGCGATGTGTGCGCCATCAACATTACTCTTCAAACATTTAACATATCACCTAAATTAAGTATATATTACAGGGTTATTTTGTTTAAGACTATAACTGAACTACATAGATAGCTTTATAATATATTCCTTTTTTTCTATCAGGTATTTGAAGATGTTGATCAGTGCTGTCAGGCCCTTTCTCAAAGGTTAGGCACACAGCCCTATTTCTTCAACAAACAGTAAGTCATCCATGCTGTTCTATTAAGCTATATCCAGCACAAACCGCTTTAATTATAATGCGCTTGTAATAATGTAATAATATTATCAGTATCAGTCTGACTTTTATCACCAGTTTTTTATTGCCTGGACATTATTGTTTTTATATAATATTTAATAAAATGTATTCTTATATAGTACTTCTTGCTTTGCACATAAAATCTTTTAAACATAGTAAATCATAGTCATTTAGCGTCTAATATTGAAAGTGCTGTGCATAAGGTGCAGGTTAATTTTCCAAGGTCAAAATACAATCAAAGTCAGGCTTACCATCTAACTGATAAAATATAAGAAGAAAAGAATTAACATAGGAATAAATTTATTTGAGGTTAATCAGATAAGCCAGTGTCCAATTCCATATCTTGTTTTAGCTCCTTAGAGCCATAGACACATTACTAAATCCTCCTCAATCAAACTGTAAACTGTACACTGTACACGTAGCAATGCTGCATTTTTATTGGTTGAACACATACCTAAGATATCAAGTCAATAAACCACTGACCATGAAAGTGATGGCACAGTAGTTATCTATACTATCTTGCAGCACTGATATTAAAAGCTAGATTCCAACCTGGGACATGCAAGACAGGAGACTGTGTGATTTCCTGGTGTCTGCATGGTTCTCCTTGGGTACTTCCTCTCATACTTCAAAAATATATATAAATATACATAAAGGCAGGTTAGTGGGTTTCTAATAAAAGTGCAGTGTCAGTGTGATAGGGAACTTAAATTGTATGATATAACATGACATTCTGTATAGGTTGGTCCACGTGTGTCCAACTTAAAGGTAAGCTGTAAAGAAAATGCCTATTTTCTGTCCTACATACACCTGAAAACCCTGTTTGAAGGTTAGCTAGATCATGGTGAGATTTGCATTGAAACCATATCCGCTGTGATATTCTTGGAAGCATGGCTGCAGCAATTTATTTATCTATCTGTAACCTTGTTATGAGCTAAGGGTCACCTAACCAAGGCTGAATCTCTAATCAACAGTTCACATCTATCAAATGCTGTTAAAATAGTGAACGTTACTGCTTTTGTGTATAATACTACTCCATTTTTCTTTCCAGAGTTTGATCATTCTCAAATTGCTGTTGCTTCTATCAGAAATAATATATTGCTTCATTTTACTTCATTTTAGATGCAATTAAATCTGCATCATCTTACACCTAAGTCATTATTGCTTCCTCTAACTTTTACAGATTATTCTGAATTGTATTACTGTGCTGCAGCTGACCCCACCACTCCTTTACCATGGTATCTTTCAGCAACAGAGCAAACGCCAAGTTCTGACCTTATGTATGCACTCACAGAGACCACATTAAAAATTATGAAGCCATTATGGAATGTTTTAGTGTTGACACATAATTCTGTACTTTCCCAGACCTACCCATTGATTTGATCAAAAATTATACTACCTCAGTGATCCCCAACCACTGGCTTGTCAGCAATGTATTGCTCGCCAGCTGTTTTGTTTTTGCCAAGTCTGGATAAATAGAGACAAAAGTTTAGTTCCAGACAGCCTCCTGCAAGTTGGCAGTCCGCTTTGGCTCTCCAGTGATTTCTACAGCTGAAGGAGGTTCATAGTTACCCTTTCTACTGTAATAGAGTTATCCTCTTCAAACTGGCACAGACATTTCCCATCTCAGCATCTTTCAAAATATGGAATAGTCAATAACAATAATGCTCCTGCTTCTAATACTTCTGAAGGACAAGCGGCTTACTAAATACATACAGCTATGTGTGCAAAATTATTCTTTTGTGCGCACATTTTAATCTTGTGTGCACTGTTTTTAAAAACTGTGCTCTGGTCAGAGCTGATGCAAAATGTAATGTTTTCAGACAAAATTATATGTGCGCACCACAATTTGTTGTGTGCACTGGCCTCAAAATGTTCTCCATTGCAGAGCAGTGATGGACTAAACTCTTGTATGTCAGGGGCCTTAAAGTAGAACTAAACCCTAAAAATGAATATGGATAAAATTGTCATATTTTATATACTGAACTTATTACACCAGCCTAAAGTTTCAGCTTCTCAATAGCAGCAATGATCCAGGACATAAAACTTGTCACAGGGGTGTCACCATCTTGGAAAATGTCTACGACACTCACATACTCAGTGGGCACTAAATAGCTGTTGAGAAGCTAAGGATAGGGGCCGTGGCAAATAATCAAGCAGAAAATGAGGTTGGCCTGTAACATAAGCTGATTCTACAGGGCTGATTATCACATTCTGGTTCTAGTCACACTTGTTTCTGTGCTGCCATGTAGTAGTTATCTATATTAATTACTAATCAGACTTATATCATGACATTTATATTCTATGTGTACTGTATACTTTGAGTTGGTCCCTAAGCTCAGTAAGTGACAGCAGTACAGAGCATGTGTAGTGAAACAGCAGAAAAGAAGATGGGGAGCTAGGCAATTATATCCAGAGGCACAGATGTTCATTGCTAAAGGGATGTGGTTGCCTTGGGCTGGTACAGAAGACTAAAACATAATGTACAACATTTCTAGCCTACTTCTTTAGTTAAGCGTTAGTTCTCCTTTAAAGGTTGTTCACCTTTCAAACACTTTTTAGTTGAGTTCAAGCAAGATAACTGCCTTTATTTATTATTTAATAAGACACTTACATAATGGATATGATGGACTATTTTGAGATTTAATATTGATGTGCCACAGTGGGTGGGGTAATGATGATCTAATTTCCTGCCATGTAGTATTTTAACCTGTATGCACTTCTTGCACACACACTTGATAAAGGGTTCTTGCTAACCCGAAACATGTTATTAAAGCACAAACTCTCTAAAACGAAGTGTTATTAAAGTACCAACGCAGTTATTCTGCATGGGTCCAACTTCCTTTTCTTTATGTCTAACCATTGGTAAGTGTGAGAACAGGACATGGTAAGTAAGAACCTGAACAGCTTTGGTGCTGGATGTGAAACCCATTGTGTGAGTTGCAATACTGAGAATCTCATCAGCTAAAACACACGTAGTGTCTTAGCAAAGCCAGTAATCACTATTGCCTAATTTGTAGCCAGGTAGCTACTAAGAGTAGCGCTGTGTGTCTTCACCCATAGACTTCAATATTAGAATGGTCACAAATACAAAGTAATTGGAAAAAAGTTTTTATCTCTAGTGAACTATCTGAAAACAATTGAACTAAAAAAAAGTGTTTGAAGGTGAACAACCTCTTAAATCACTATGAATCAGTTGCATTTTTTACCTTAGTAGTGTTATGATTTTTCTTTTTATGGGCAAATCTAAACTGATTTGCTGTGCTGTAATATAAAAAAGCATCCTCAGTGAAATATTGTGTATGAATTTCTTAAGGTTTCAGTTGTAACTTAGGGTCTGTATATTCTGTATGCACTTCAGAGCCCCGGTGGCTTGACAACTGCTGCAAATGGGTGACAAGGTCAAAGCATTCACGCCTGTCAGGTGGAAGTGCTCTTTTTCACAGCACCACTGTTCCTCTTTGATTTTCCTGTGATGTTTATTACCATTTGTTTAGGCATTAACACAACAGAAATGGATCAAAGTGCCACCACTATACAGTTCCTATTCCCACTGGCACAGGAATTCCAGACGCATGAAAAGCCCAGAAGGGGTGTCTTTAAGTGTTTGAAGTGCAGTAGAGTTTTTTACCCCAAGAGCATGTTTTGTTATTCGCAAGATCTGCAGGGAACTTCAAGAAAAACCTGCAGTTTCTGTAACTTCTTACAAACAGGGCGGGTAGCAAAGGGTGTCATTGGCAGCAGAGAAGTAAGAGTAGCATTTTATTAGCCATAGTCCATTATATAAAAATATATATTTAAAAATCCCAAATGTTGAACAACTATGCCAAAGTTAATTGCTATAATGACTGTATTAGAAGTCTCAGCACATTCTTTAGCTCTGTGGCATTTGGAAAGACAATACATATCCAGAACTACTGTGCAGATACAGCTCTCTAAGAATGAGAAGAACACTACTTTGTAGATGTGGGTTGAACAATACAAAGCTGACATTCAGTGCATGCACAGCTATGCAAGGCTGCTATAATGCATTAGTGGGTGTACTGCAAAGGTTACATCATCCTGCACATTAATCCATTATCTGGAACTCCATGCCAGCAACTTAAGTAAGAGTCTGGCAAGAACTAAGATGGAGAAATGACAAGTGAGAGGGGAAAGAGAGAAATTCACAATAGATATATATATGGAAGCTGACAAAGATGGAGTTAAAGTAGCCATACATAGTCCTAAGTTGGCTGCAAGCTCCACGCCGAGGGACAGATTTACTCAAGGGTGAAAATTCACCAGCAACCGATTTGCAGCCATCTCTACACTTCGCCTGACAAAAATTTTCTCAGACAACGTTAATTCACTGGAATGGGGAGTTTCGTCGTGGGCACCAAACACTGGTGACGTTTTGCTAGAGTTAATTTGGCTGTGCGACCAATTGAAAGCAAAAATTCGCTAGAGGTCTTGCGCTCAGGTTAATTTGCATACCGTGGGAAATTTAAAATTGAATGGACGTATATGTTGCAGCAAATACATTACATTACACAAGTCCAGGGAACCTTAAAGAAAATAGAGTTGTTAAAATGCCCTACACACGAGTCCACTGTATAGTTAATGTTCCATATGTCAGAAAATGAATGGGGGAACCCCGTTACCCAAAAAAAAATTTAAGGAATTTTGCAGGCTATCACTCTGAAAAATGGAAAAGACACCAGTGCTTTTTGGACTTTTGCCACTAAAAAATATGATGTAAGTAACAGAAGATTGAGGAAGATCTATGCACTCCAGTGCACTTCACCTGGTCTGAGCTGGCGAAGCCAAGACTGGCATTTCATTGAATTTGCGGAGTAACATCCATTCGCCAGAGCGAATTGTCACCTGGCAAAAGAGTGCAAATAACCACTAGCGTGTCTCTCTTTCGCTAGCGAAGTGACGCCTGCGTCCATTAGTAAATTGCCGATGTCCCTGTGGCGGTAATGCTAGCAAATTGACACTAGTGTTAGCCACTTCACCCTCGAGTAAATCTGCCCCCAAGACTGTCTACTATCCCATGTGCGGGGCCCAAACAGTGGACTGCCTGACCAGTATTTGGAAAGGCACTGAAAATCCCATGTCATGAGGACTGCACAGGGCCCTTCAAACAGTTTTTTCCTGACTGGTCTGCACAGGCCTTTTTGTGATCCAGTGGTTGGCTTGGCTTGGCTTGTTACACTAATAAAAACGAAAGTTTTTTACACAAAACACAGCCAACTTTTTGACTGTTAGGGGTGCTGTCCTATGAGGTCTATGGTTAATATCAGTATCCAGTATTGCAACTCCCACATATTAATACATCAAGTATGCATATAACTAAGGCATCCTGTGGCAAAAATCCTATAAAACAAATGTCTATATTTTACTAAAAAGAACATGAAAGTAAAACAAAATTAATTAAAGGAACAGTTCAGTGTGAAAATAAAAACTGTGTAAATAGATAGGCTGTGCAAAATAAAAAATGTTTCTAATATAGTTAGTTAGGCAAAAATGTAATGTATAAAGGCTGCAGTGACTCAATGTGTCAGAACACTACTTCCTGCTTTTCAGCTCTATTGGTTTACACTGACTGGTTACCAGGCAGTAACCAATCAGAGACTTGAGGGGGGCCATATGGGTCATATCTGTTGCTTTTGAATCTGAAGCTCCCCATAGACGCAACGATTCTTCTTGCCGAACGACCGATTTTAGCGAAGTCCGACCAACCCTTCGAAATTATTGTGGGATTCGAACGATCATACATCTTACGATTTTTTGTCCGACATCTGTGTGGAAATTGATTGAGCAGGTTAAAAAATCGTTGTCGGTCCCAGTGCAATCAATCTATGTTTGCAGGGCCAAGCAGGCAGCTCCCCTTTGTTTTCCTGGCAAACTTTTTAGTTGATAGACAATTCATACGATCATTCCGAGATAATCGTGGTCTCACGATGAGGATCGGATCTTTTAAAAATCTCAACATCTATGGCCAGCTTGAGCTGAATGCTGAGGATCAATTGCAAACTCACTGAACAGATATGACCCATGTGGCCCCCCTTCAAGTCACTGAAAAGCAGGAAGTAGTGTTCTAGCTGTTATATTAGACATCCAGTCACACCAGCTTTTATATATTACATTTTTGGCTAACTAACTATTAGAAACATTTTTTATTTTGCACAGCCTATCTATTTACCCTGTTTTTATTTTCACACTGAACTGTTCCTTTAAGTAAATTATTTGTTATCAATAGTTATCTTTAGTCTTAGAAACAATTATCCGCTTTTTAAAAGCAAATATTAGTACTGACTTTTTTTTTGTCTTAAGCCAGATTCAAACCATTTGGGGGGAAGATCACCTAAATTAAAGATCATGAAAAGTGCAAAACTATCCTTCAGTTTGAGCAAATTGAAAATCATCCCAGGTATCAGGTACACAGCAAAGTAGATATAGGGGGAGCAACTCTGCAGGGATAAGAGGCAGAAGGGGCCTGGTAGAGGGCCCAGAAATAACTTTTCAGGGGTATTGTCCTTTATATAACACTGATTAGCTCCAAGTCAAACTGGTATTGTATGAGTTAATTGTAAAGAAGCATTTCAGAATGTATATTATGTGCTTTATCCTCATTAAATGAAGCCACAGATGGTTTTAACTTGAGCACTATGCTGTTCTGTTTCTTGTCCAACTCTTGTAGACCCACTGAGCTGGATGCCCTGGTATTTGGACATCTGTTCACAATACTTACTACGCAGCTGACAAACGACAAGCTTCAAGAAAAAGTGAAAAACTATAGCAATCTGATTGCCTTTTGCAGAAGGATTGAACAACACTATTTTGAAGATCATGATGGCTCCATAAGTTCCTCTACGAAACTGTTAAAGGGCCCCACACTTCCATAGTAGCTCCTCATTGTAACCTTTTGCTGGAAGGCTGGAACTTCAGGAAAACAATCAAATTAATAGTTTGGCAAAATTCCCTGTATGAAAAAAAATACCATTCCTGTTCGCATACGATGTTCTCCGTTGCACACAAGACCCACATCTGCATTGTAATAAAAGTAAGACAACTGTATGGAGACTACATTTCCTTGTCTTTGATGTTGTCCAGAGCCCCTGACTAAGCCGTGTACAGCTGTAGTAAACAGAGACTTCAGAGCTTCACAGTAAAACAACAAAGCGGAGGTCATTTGCATTGCACACTGAGGATTACTATGCTAGTTACATGGAGCAGCAAGTCAGAGTCTGAATCCTGTTCTTTTGCTTTTAACAAGCGCACACTCTGAAAGTCTGTGTGTTAACAAGGTGATTAGTCCCTGTAATCCATTAGCATTCCAAAGATGTTACTTCTTAAAGTCAGATGCCCCTGCACAGTTAAGGCCATGGGGTAAAAGCTTTTCTATTATTCAGGTTTACAGAGCCATGTTAAGCCAAAACACATGTACAATTTTTCTGCTGGCATATGTCAACTGGTAGAGAAACACTCTATAGCTTTTGTACTACCTGTAAGTTATCTATACTGCAGACAGGCTGTTTTCAGTTTAAAAAATTGCACGTGCCTGAAAATTCAGATATATGAAGCATCTCTCTACCAGCTGACATATGCTAGTGGCAAAATGTATGACTTTGACCTTAAAGAAACCGTAACACCAAAAAATTAAACGGTTATGTTAAGTAATGCAAATATCATGTACGGTTGCCCTGCACTGGTAAAACTGATCTGCTTGCTTCAGAAACACTACTATTGTTCATATAAACAAGCTGCTGTGTAGCAATGGCAGAAACTGAAAAAAAGGCTATATGGCACAGGTTAGATAGCGGGTAACAAATAACTTCATTATGATTTACATTGTTTATCTGCTGTCTACTGTGTAACCTGAGCCTTTTCTTGTTTTAATGGCTGCCCCATGGCTACACATCAGCTTATTTATATAAACAATAGTAGTGTTTCTGAAGCAAACACATTAGTTTTACCAGTGCAGGGCAACACTGCATTATATTTTTATTACATTAATACAATTTCTTTTTTTGTTCCTGGGACGTAGGTAATTTTTTCTGCCAGCATCTCTTCAGCTGTCTAATAAGCACCAATGATTGCCACATGTAAAGTGTTTTACCAGATCTGGGTGGCAAGATATTTTCAGGAGATGTCTTGTGTGTTTAGTGCAGATTTCCACATGGTTGGCACACCTCATTGTATGCCATTACCGTTACACTTCACACAGGTGATTTCAACTCAGAATGCAGATGCCTGTGTATTAGGGCTATGGCACACAAGACAACGCTGAATGATTGCCACATGTGTGATTTTATATGGGCGGTAAAAGACCCAAAATTGCCTTGCCTTATACTTTCATTGAAATCCCATGGAAAGGTGATAATTGCTTGAAATTGCCCAGGTGTTAAGACACAGAATTTAATGCTGATCATATCCCTAAGGTTATTGGCACCCTCGAATATGCATACTTTCTGCATGGAATCTAGAATCAAGGAAGCTGAAAAATGTTTAACCACGAGCACAGCACACACTTTACAACTTACCACTCTAATTTGCATATGCAAATTATTGTTTGGTATTCGGCAAAATCTTTCATGAAGAATTCATGAAATTTGGCCGAATCCCAAAATAGTGTATTTGATGCATCCCTAATATTTTTGCATTCTTTTCCACCAAAATCACCTCCATGCCTGCCATGACAGTACACAGGGTGCACCATTAGTCCTAAGGCTATAGCACAGCAATTCTTGAACACATGCTGAAGACTGCATACCCTTAAAAAAAGACAACTCATACTATTCACCATTTTTCTGTCATTCCCTTATCTGTACCTTTATCAGTGTGTTTCCTCAAATAGAACCTGCAGTTTATTTTGTTTTAAGTCGAATAAATGCAAACCCATGAGCATGAATGTTCAGGCAGATTCACATTTGTACTTTAAATAGAACTGTGCACTTGATTCTTTTTTAGCTGGTATTTGGTAGTATTTGCCTTAGTAATTAGATCACATTCATGGGTGCCTAATAAACCTTGCTAAGGTCATTTACTTGGAAGTCTAACCATGCCACATAAGTCACTGGTGTCTTACCTTTTGACCTAGGCAGTAAAGGGCTCAAGAGCAGACAGTGTTTCCTATTATTGCTACAATTTGCCTGCTATCGAAACAGTGAAAGAATGATAGATTAATAGGTTGGTCTTGCCAGATGTTAAGTAATTTCTAGGTGTGTTTTGCCTAAGGCATCACCTGTTATGAATGCTCATTCCATATGTCTATATAGTCTCATAAATACAGGCTCCGCTTGAACTTTTCCTTTTTTAATGTCACAAAGTATAACTGATTCTGTGAAGGCCAAATTCACATATATTGGAGCAGCACTTTATATTTCAAAGATGTTTCTTTTATTTATATATTTAACATCATGGGCAGATGTTACATCTGTAAAAGAGCCTCTATAAGGAGTTTTTGCATATAACTATCACAGTAATTGAATTCCTATTGGTCCACGATGCTAGCTATGTGTAATATATTAGCAAGAACTTGTGATAATTAGTATTGTACATTATTGAATAATGTAGACTATTCTACTTTTCTTTAAAATGTACAATGTGCAGTCGTTCACTCAGAACTGGAAATAAAATGCCTTTGCATGAATAATAAATGTATGGTCAGTTCTTGCATAGAATATAATATTATTAAAGGGTCTTGCATCATCCCTTTATAAAATGAGCTGCAGAGGGGGGTTGTTGATATGATACTGCTGGGATACTGGGACCCACTGTTGTAACTTCTCTGTTACTATTCATTCAGCAAATGCAGAAATGAGTATAAATGACATTCGATAATATTAATATAATAACTATAGTCATGCCGTCTAAAGTGGTTAACAGGTATGGGACCTGTTATCCAGAATGCTCGGGACCTGGGGTTTTTCAGAGTACAGATCTTTCAGTAATTTGGATCTTCATACCTTAACTCTACTATAAAATAATGTAAACATTAAATAAACCCAATAGACTGGTTTTGCTTCCAATAAGGATTAATTATATTTTCGTTTGGATCAAGCACAAGGTACTTTTTTATTTTTGCAGAGAAAAAGGAAATCATTTTTAAACATTTTGATTTTTTCTTTATTAAAATGAAGTCTATGGGGGGCATCCTTTCCGTAATTCGGAGCTGTCTGGATAATGGGTTTCTGCATAACAGATCCCATACCTGTACACCCCAATAACAATGTGCCAGACAAAAGAAAATGTTGGCAACCTTCCAATATATGTTAATTTTAAATATAGTTGCGAGTGAAACCAGCATTTGTCTTTTATTACATTGTTTAAATAGTCCAAACCAGCAGTGCAGAACATAAGGAACAGACAATAATGTATATTGAAAAGGTGCTCAGATTTATATTTGGCAAATTTTATTTTGGGTTTATATCCTTTCTAAATGTTGTGGGTGGGTCAGCTCTTAACTGACTACCTTGTAATGCCCCTTAGGTCCATGGCATGCCAGATATTTGCCCAGATTCATGGTTTCAGGCCACAATCTGCATCTCATACTGGTAAAAGTTACCTTTCACTTTGGTGCAGGTCCGGACTGAGAATTAAAATAGGCCCTGGCATTTCAGGTACACAGAGGCCCAATCAGCCCACAAAGAGGCCCAAACAGCTCCAACCAGCCCACTAAATACTGACTTTCTATGGCACCTTATAGCAGCCCCTCTGGCATTTGCCAGAACCCACAGATTGCCAGTCCAGGCCTGCTTTGGTGGCAATCATAACCTTCATGACAGGCGTTTCCCTGGTGGGAATTCTATGACGGAGCAAATGCCTGGTGTGCCATGCAGGTTTTGACTGAATTTAAATATATCCTGTGGCATTACATTTACAGAGCCCCCTGACAGGCTTAATAAATACTGATTATGATGTCTCACAGAAGTACCTTAATCTACAGATTGAGGGACTCAGTCTGGGCCTGGTGCCATGGGTCTCAGCAGTTGTTTGTTGTTGCCAGTGTTTTCTTGAATGGCTGAACATCTTGTTTATATTTCCCTGATTCACAAGTTGCTTGCCTATATCATTTCTTTATTGTAATGGCACATGGGAGAAGCTTCAGCATTTTGTTGCCCCCCTCCCACTGACATCGACCTTGTATTTGGTGGTACCTAAGCAGCATAAATCTGTATTGGTCGCTAAACAATTTTGTTGGGTGCATTTAATGCTTCAATATGGTTTTTTAGCAGACTTAAAGGGATACTGTCATGGAAAAAAATGTTTGTTTTTTTTAAAAAAAAACACAGTTAATAGTGCTGCTCCAGCAGAATTCTGCACTCAAAATTCTCAAAAGAGCAAACTGATTTTTTTATATTTAATTTTGAAATCTAACATGGAGCTACATATATTGTCAGTTTCCCAGCTGCCACCATTTATGTGACTTGTGCTCTGGTAAACTTCAGTCACTCTATACTGCTGAACTGCAAGTTGGAGTGATATCACCTCTCCCTTTCCCCACCAGCAGCCTAACAATTGAACAATGGGAAGATAACCAGATAGCAGCTCCCTAACACAAGATAACAGCTGCCTGGTAGATCTAAGAACAGCACTCAATAGTAAAATCCAGGTCCCACTGCGACACATTCAGTTACATTGAGTAGGAGAAACAACAGCCTGCCAGAAACAGTTCCATCCTAAAGTGCTGGCTCTTTCTGAAAGCACATTACCAGGCAAAATGACCTTAGATGGCTGCCTACGCAACAATATTACATCTAAAAAAATACACTTGCTGATTCAGGAATGGAATTTTATATTGTAGAGTGACTTATTTGTAGTGTAAACAGTATCCCTTAAAGTTATGGTGATCTACATTAGAGAAAAAACCCTTGCAGATCCCATGCAATCCAGACAACACATACCATACCTTTATTAGTTAATTTGCTCATACCAGATGTTACTTTCTTTAGAGTGTAATCTCTTGTAAACAAGGCTATCCATTCATATTTTTATTCTGTAACCCATGTTTGCTAATTTATTGTAAGATGTCTGTTTGTTATAACGGTAAAGCTTTGTGTAACATACTGCAGCTACTGTATGTAAACACATGATAAATAATGATGATGGGAGTGAAACAATCACAAGAAGTACATTTCTAACTCATTACTTGGTGTTGGCTGCACTGATTAACAAATAGCTGGGCAGCAAGTTTAAAGACAGAGGGGGGAGCAACTACCCATGAATAAGCTGGGAAAAAGAGATGCAAAAGAAGGGGCTGAAGATCCGCGCTTACTGAGTGTCAATGGTGGTTGAGCTGCACCTGGAAAAGTGGATCCACGTATCCACAAACGTATAATTGATAAAGCGGAGATAAGTGCGCTTGTGCTGGATTAATTGGTGATTACCTAAAAAAGAAGAGGGGGACCCGATAGTGTATTATCCTCTTTTTGTAACAAAGTTGGTATGTGGTACAGAACTACTCACGGGGGATCTGTAGATTTAATTCACAAAAGAGACTGCTCTTGGCTACGGTCTAGTTGATAGTCTTAGTACCTCTCGGAAGAGAAATTTGTATAGCGCAAAAAAATGTCGGTTTGTGGGTGCCGGGAAAAGGTTTAGGTACGCTTACCGGACTATGGTGTTAATTGCAGCACTCTGAGGCTGTGCCGTCGGCCGTAGCCAAGAGCAGTCTCTTTTGTGAATTAAATCTACAGATCCCCCGTGAGTAGTTCTGTAGCACATACCAACTTTGTTACAAAAAGAGGATAATACACTATAGGGTCCCCCTCTTCTTTTTTAGGCAATCACCAATTAATCCAGCACAAGCGCACCTATCTCCGCTTTATCAAAGCTGGGAAAAAGGTTAGCAATGCACTGTAGTACAGGTATGGGATCCGTTATCCTGAAAGCTCCGAATTATGGAAATGCTATCTCCCATAGACTCAATTTTATCTTAATCCAAATTTTTCAAAATGATTTTCTATTTCTCTGTAAAAATAAAACAGTACCTTAAACTTAATCCAAACTAAGATATAATTAATCCTTGTTGGAAGCAAAACCAGCCTTTTGAGCTTATTTAATGTTTAAATGGTTATCTAGTGGACTTAAGGCATGAAGATCCAAATAACAGAAAGATCCATTATCCGTAAAATCCCAGGTCCAGAGCATTCTGGGTAATAAATCTCATACCTGTAATATAATCGAATTACAGTTATCCATTGGCAATGCAGTAAATGTAAGAAACAGATTGCTTGCCACTAGGTGCTGGCTATGAAGGTAGCCCTACCCAAATGACGAGTCCTTACACTAATAGGAAGGTTATTCAATACAAATAAATAGTATTCCAGACATGAAGGTGAAACAATTCATATTAAATGAAGCATTTGTTTACTTAACCCATCTCTTCTTTTACACAGCAGATCCACAGCAAATCACTACAAATACAAGAGTATATGTATAGATAAGGAATGCATGCATGTATAAAAAGGTGGGCTGGGATAGACTAGTGAGGTAAGTTATATGTATTATTATATATAATGGGATTAGGTGGGAAGAATATATTCATGGTAATAAATCAAAACTAAGGGCTCACTAGGTTAATGAGGTTTAAGTTTTGATTTATTAGTCAAATTCACTGTTTTATTCTGTTTTTTGTGGGATTTCTTGAGGGAAGGTATATGAGTTCCTTGTGAGCCTTGTGGGGTTTAAGCATTTTTATTAATAAAGCTGAAAAATATCTAAACGTATTAGTCATTAGATGTCATGTACATCAGGATATGCATTGTGTAGGCCTCTGGGCAGCAAAGGGAATAGTAGGCATTATCTTCATATAATTTGTATGTTCTACATGTGTGTGGGTTTCCTCTATGTGCTCTAATTTGCTTCATCTGCCCACAACCATATAAGCACATTTCCACAGTACTACATAAATGTTATATTATTTTTATTTATCCCTTAGCTGTTATGTTTCCTAGAACCAGATTGGACAAACTGCAGGGTTAACTAAATGATTATACAAAATCATATTTTCCTTCAAATATAATTTTATTACCCTTTTTTTAATTATTCTCTGAAATAAAGTTAATACCTTAATAGAGGAACGTGGCTATAAAAGCGAAGGAAATGTTTAATAGGTGGGGTTTCTATCAATTATTTTTTAATGGCTATAATATTAATTGAAAGACAAAGACATTTCCCTTTACAGGTTTATTAAAGCATTCCAATTGCACTGTGTAACTAACTACCCTTTGTTTCAACCTCTGCAAAGGACAGGCTGTTCCTGCAGATACTTAAGACTCAGAGTTAAGACAAAGAGATTACCTTCCATGTACAAATGGCTAGTGTTAGCAAGATGCACTTAATGAGGCCTCTTAGGATCAGCCGGACTGCTGGAAAACGCTTCATTTCCTGTGGATTTCATTCCTTAAAAGCTGTACAAAGCTCCCATAGCCCTCTCAACAATTATCACACACTTGTTCTGCAGGTTTCTAAATTCTTTTACAATAAGTCAGGTTGAGAAATTTGTGGTATTAATCATGACCGAAGTTCTTATTCATCACCTGCTGTGTGAGAAATAATATTTTTGGCACTACTTGGGAAGCCATCCAGAGGTACTGAATGAGGTAACACATCTATACTCCACCAAGGGTCATTTCCTTGATTAATGATGAACTGTTGCTCTGTCTCTAGCCACTCCCTCCTAATGGAGAGGAAGATCTGTATTCATTTCTGCTCATATGAATAATGTGTATTAGCCTGCAACCCAATTTAATAACTGGGGAACCGCTGATTAAACAAAATTTAACACAGGTCTAAAAGCAATAGGCCACCAGACCTATGTTGCTGATTCTCAGTTCTGTAAAATGGAATGTACAATGCATCTATCTCTGATTTCTACTTCTACTGTATATTCTCCCCCTGTGCAGAGACTCTCTTGCCTACTTAGAAATGGAGGTGGATTCACATGAAATAAAAGGTGAAGGATCAGAAACACAAATCATGAAAGTGACACATGATAAATACATTTGAACCTTCAACATATTGTGTCTGCACTCAATAAAGTGTGTTTGCAATAGAAAGCCATCCTCTGTGTTTGCTTCTTCACATATTAAGATATTGCTGGGAACATCTGGAAGAATAGACACAGTTATGGTTCGTGAGTCACTCCCTATAAATCTGTTTGTTGTAATGAAGGTGTATTCCCATACAGATCCAAAATAGCGTGTGCTCTTAATATAAATCTACTTTCAGGAAGGTTTGACCTCCAGGTGTGCTATCTATACTTTGTGCCGTTGCAGATGGGCAATCAGCTTCAACCTTTCCGCTTGTACAATACACAACAGGAGGCCATTTTAATCCAAACCAAACACATAGGATATCCCTGGAATGGTAATGGGGGCATTTTGAAAATTAGGAGCCAAGATAATACAGGTAGGGAATACATTTGTCCTATGTCTCTACGACCATCATTTTTTATATAATTCATACTTGCATGGAGTATGAGGATTAGCATTGCTACTTTTAGAACCAAGGTGCTGCTCGTTTACTGTGTGTTTGGGGTCTTGTTGAAACAGCCATTTCAAGGGCATTTCCTCTTCAGCATAAAGCAACATGGCCTCTTCAAATGTTTTGATTTATTGAAACTGATGCATAATCCCTGGTAAGCGATAAATATGACCAACACAATAGTATAAAAGTATAAAAAACATGACGCTTGCGCTACCATTCTTCACAATGTACTGTGGCCTGAATTCGGTGTTTGGGGGTTTTCTGACCAACTGTCTGCAGACCCAAAAGAGCAATCTTGCTTTCATTGGTCCACAAAATGTTGTGCCATTTCTCTTTAGGCCAGTCAATGTGTTCTTTGGCAAACTGTAACCTCTTCAGCGCTTCTTTTTTTTAACAATGGGATTTTGCAGGGGCTAATTGTAACAGTACTCATAAGTAACTTTAGACCTTCTTTGATCTTCCTGGAGCTGATCATTGGCTGAGTCTTTGCCATTTTGGCTATTCTATCCATTTAATGGTAGTTTTCTGTTTTCTTCCATGTGTTCCAGGCATTGGTTGCCATTTTAAAGCATTTGAGATTATTTAGTTGAGTAGCCTATCATATTCTGCACTGCTTTATATGTTTTCCCCATTCCAATCAACTTTTTAATCAAAGTACGCTGTTCGTCTGAACAATATTTGGAGCGAGCCGTTTTACTCATTTTCTTATTTTCAGAGAGAAATGCACTATAACCAGCATGCACAACATTTGCTGCCTTCATTCCTTAAATACGGGCCATAATTGACACCTGTTTGTCACAGAATGAATGACCTCACTAATTGAACTCCATACTGCTATTATTTGGAACAAGCTATTATTATTTTGAACACTGCTAATATTTGTAAAAACATGCCTTAATTATTGTCTATGTCAATTATTCTGAACACAACTGTACCAAGAAATTAGTTGTCTATTGCCAAACTTAGGGCATCCATAAAGGTTTTGAAAATTCAATTTACTGAATTGTTGTGGCTTAAATGATGTCATTGAAAGAAGTGAGGGGCCATAGAAATGCCATGGTGGTCAGTCTTACAGCACCATCATAGCCTGTTCTATCAAGTCAAACTATTGGTTGTTTGAAATTTTTAGTGTTGTGTCCCATTTTCAGTGACATTGCAGCAGCTTGTGATATATGCATACCAAAGATACATTATTATTTTATTCATGGCAATGTGAAAAGATAACTTTTGTAAGATGGTGGCGCCAACAGAAATTATTTAATTCATTGCGGAACCAAAGGTGATAGATGTTTTAGGCAATGGATTGGTGGCGGTAGTGACTTCCAACACAATATCTTTGTTTTAGAATTTTTTTGTAGAAGGTTTGTTTATTTACTTTTGTCAATGCTCAGCAACCTTGTCTTCTAATAGCACATGGGTGCCCTAGCATTCCATTTCCAACACAATGACAGAGTAGGTAGGTGACAGGTGATTTCAAATCTGTAGGATGCACAGTAAGTGTGATATTAGTGACTTGCTTATGAAAATTGTGTTGCAGATAAACACAGAAAATTAATAATTGCAAGCAAGGTTGAAATTTAAAAAAATCTTTCTTATACTTAATATATTTTGCTTTTCCTTTAATTGACCATCATTGCCACCCTTGTGGAGCTGCTCAGTGCAACATACAGACACAGCAGGGTACATTGATTGTTTAGCCCTTAACCATCCTTGAGGTCAAATGCTGTTGTGTCAGTTATATAGCTTTGAGCTAAGCAATGCTATGCCTGTTGTGAGGGGAATTTTCAGATGGGATTCAAAGCTATAGCACCATCTGGAATCAGATCTGGCTTGTTCCCTTGCTATTTTATGGTAACTTGTAACACTGGTTGCTAGATTGTTTCTTAACAACATGAAAGAGCAGTAACATTGTTTTGACCTTGAAATGCAACTCAGGTTTAGTAGCCAATTAAATTACAAAAATGCAGATTAAAACTTTATTTGTTGCCTTTTGAAAGGGAACAGTAACAGGTACATTATCCGATAACCCATTATCCAGAAAGCTCCGAATTATGGAATGGTCATCTCACATAAACTCCATTATAATCAAATAATCCAAATTTTTTGTAACAATAAAACAGTAGCTTGTTCTTGATCCCAACTATAATATTTTTTGGCAGCAAAACCAGCCTGTTTGGTTTATTTAATGTTTACATGATTTTCAAGTTGACTTAAAGATATGAACATCCAAATTACAGAAATTTGTAAGCATTCTGGGTAACAGGTCCCATACCTGTTCCATATAAAAAGCAGGCTTATATATCCAGTGGCTAAACAACAAAAATGGCTAATTTATGAACAAACCCACATTTACAGGTGCAATTGAATCATATATTGAAGCAATCATTAAGGTACTCATGTCCAAACATGCTCCTGCACTTCTGTATGGTTGCCAATGCATCCATCCTGCTTCTTCTGACAAATGGTGTGTAAATGTGCCAGCTGATGCAAGGGAACCCTGGAGATGCAATTACCTTAAACATGGCAGTAATTCCAGGTTTGCCAAAGCAGGCTGCCTAAATAGGCACAGTAGACTTCTGCCCTGTGAATTCAAAGAAACACCTTTTTTGAATGTGCATTATTTGAATAATGCAACCCCCACTTTTTCCCGATTGGTGATAAAAACACAATATAATCTGCATCTGTATTAATACATGGGGTGCTATTATGGCCTATGCTGATCAGAGTGTAGCTGCAATTACACTGGCATTATAGGAAAGCGCTGCATTATAGGTTAATAGCATGGTGACTTGCTTCTGAAATTCAGTTTGCAAACTGCACTTGCATTTGTAAATGTCCTCTAATTTATTATAAAGGGTCACTATATCACTATATCCTCAGTATATAAATACATTTACTGAGGATATAGTGGAGCAAGATATGAGAAAACCTAGGGAATTTTCCCAGCTTTGGAGAGTTAATTTACATTCCTGTTCAACCCCAGTGACCGCAGAGCACACTACCTGGTATACTAAGAAATGCTTTATAATGAATCATGATAAAGGTGGTGCTAAAGTTGGACATAGATGCAAAGATACTATTGTACAAAACAAAGGTCCATATGATTTTCAAACCACGTATGGAGTGTCCCGACATTTTTGTACCATGACAATTGATCGTTAAGTCACAAGAAGCAATGGTGATGGCATTTATAGAGCAATGATAATGAGAGAAAAGACTAAATTGACTGACTTGAAATCAAAGGGGGGTTGTGGGAGCACCCGCATTGCTAAGTAAAAATATATAGAAGTATAAGGGAAGTGCTACTGGCATATCCAAATGGGTCAGTGCACATTCCCTGGGCCCCTGTCTAAGTAAATCAGTAGATATGCAAATGCATGTGTTAACAAAGACAGGGGTTTTTAGTTACAAAGTTATGATCATAAAGTTGAAAAGCCGCCATTTGACCACTGACCCGTGTGGATATGCCAGTAGCACTTCCCTTATACTTCTATATATTTTTACTTAGCAATGCGGGTGCTCCCACAACCCCCCTTTGTATTTGCTCTTACAGCCTGGAGCTTTGGCTAAGCTTCTTGTGGCTTGTAGCACCCCCCCATACCCACCCCTATTAATTAATAGTGGCCCTATGCTTTTAACTGCACCATATTTATACATTTCTTTAAAAATGGGCGTTGGTTTGGGCAATCACTCTCTTTTAAAAGCTGCAATTCAGCAGCGGGGGAGGATTTAGCCCTCAGACAGAATCCAAGGTTCACCAGACTTTTAATTTTTACTATACTACGGTAATGCTATTATGCAGAGAGACACAGGATCCTCAATACTATGACTGGTAGGTAAACAAGTTAGGGACCGCCATATGGGGTTTACCTTGACGTGGTATGGTGGCTTTTCAACTTTATGATCATAACTTTGTAACTAAAAACCCCTGTCTTTGTTAACACATGCATTTGCATATCTACTGAATTACTTAGACAGGGGACCAGGGAATGTGCACTGACCCATTTGGATATGCCAGTAGCACTTCCCTTATACTTCTATATATTTTTACTTAGCAATGCGGGTGCTCCCACAACCCCCCGATTAAACCCAATTGACACCCTACCCATTGGGAGGGATGCTGTACTACATCTACAGGTCTACAAGAAAAGGATTTTTAGGTAAGAAAACCTTTGTTTCTAAGTACGGCTTGGGATGTCCCAGAGCAGTCCAAAAAAAAAGGGTGTAGTAGAAAAGAATTAGATATCTAGAACTGACAGGACCTAACTAGGCACTACTGTTGCTTTCTGCTTTTCCTGACAAAAGCCCCTTCAGGAGAGGTGAGAACATCTAAGTTGTAGAACTTGGAACATGTACATAAGGGCTTCAGGTTGCTGCCTTGCAAATTATTTCAGGGGAAGGTGTATTCTGCATCACCAGGAGGGCACTTCTTATGTCCCTTTAACAATTGGTATGAACAGGTATGCCACTGTTCTGCCATTGTCCAACTATATCTGGATATGCCTGCAATTAGTACAGTTCTTGTGTGAAAGCATTGAATTCTGCTATGAGCTCATGCATGTTAATGTGTAGTTTGGTTTCTTGTTGTAGCCACTGCCCTTAGCAGACTCTTGGGGGCCAGGACCCTCATCAAGCTAGAAGATTTGCATCTGTGCAAATTATGTCCTGGACCAGATGCTGCCCAGTAGAAAATGTGGTAGGGAAGTCCTCCATGCTAGGCTGTGTCTTGTCTTTACTGATAAGGGAAGAATTTGCAAGATTTTCTGATGGCTTGTCCTTCATCACTGGAACAAAGACCATCCTAGAGGCTGGAGATGTAATTTTGCAAATAGAATGACCTCAATGCTAACTGGCATGAAGCATAGTAGACTGAGGATGTCAAGGACTGATGGAGACTTGTTTTGTATGAACTGTAAAGCAGTGCCTTTTAGAGTAAGGGCTTTTGGTAGAGATAGGAAGACTTTCTTGACCATGGCGTTCAGGGCCATTCCTAGTAAGTCTAGGTTGTTGCAAGTCTAGTTATGTCAAGTGCCACTTCTCCCAAGACAGTAAGCTCTGATTTAATCTTCTCAATGTATTCATGGAGTCTCTGTGGGTCTGATGGTGTAGTACAAGAGTGCTCCTGACACTAATACTGTTTGGCTACTGAGGGGCTACTGCCACTGCATGTAAGGTGACTGAGCTCTGAATTTTTTTTAGAATATAGTAAAGTTTTGTTCCATTGGATTTTTAAGAGACCCTGCATCTTTTGCTTTTAGCATAGTGTTACAAGATTCAGCTATTGAATTAGCACACCAGAAATAATCTGGGCTGCCTTGTTGAATTACCTAGGACTTTGTCCTTTTTTTGAAAGTGTGACTTGATCTTCCTTAATTTCTAAGGCTGAAAACTGGACCAGAAAAGGCCTTAAAATTCCTTTGGTTGTTTAAAGGTGTCTTCTGAGGAAGTGGGTTGGGAATCAGAAATGGGCCTGTCATCTGAAGAGGAATATGAGTGATCCCCTGGAGAAATAGATATGTCAGGGATCTGATCCCTGACATGGAAAAGGAAGGCCATTTGCATTTTCTTCCTTCCTTCTATGATAGCCAGAGTCTCCGGTTGTTTTTAATATTACCCAGTCTAACGTGGCCTGAATGGCAGACTGGAACCAGGCTATTAATTGAAAAAATTCAGGGCATGTGTCGTCAGCAATATAGGGTAGGTTGTGATGCAGTAGGCGCTAAAACAGAGAGCTGTGGTTGATGCGGGTGGCCCTTGAAGCAGTATCTTGGGGAGCATACACAATGGCTATGGTGGTGATATTTTTACTGGAGTGAGTGCCACAGGAAAAAGAACTAGTGTTGCAACACAGTGTGTTTTGTTACCAGAGCTGGCAAGATGGTTATAGTCAGTGCTTTGAATGCTGCAATCTGTCGATGTGCAAGAATAACCACATTGCTGTTATAAAAATAAGGATTCAATAGGCTCAACCTGATATTTTGCAATAGTGGAAGCCTTAAACCTTCCCTAATGGAAGGGTAGTTATTCCATATATGAAGGGAACACTAATGAAGGGATCATTCTAATGGTTTAGAACTGTAGGCAAACAGATATGCAGGGAAGCTTACAAACCAGGGCTTTGCCAATGAGACAGAAACCTTTATGATGGTTGGAGTACTCTGGGCCTCTACCTTGTAATGGACTAAGTACTGGACTCAATCTGGAACAGTATCATGCACACTAGTAAGCTCACAAGTATTGTATCTGTCATATGACACTAGTTGTGCATCTTGGTAAAAGAAGTTGTGCAGAAGATGGACACAATACTACCGCCCAAGGCAGTATAAATTGAAACCTCGAAGGAGATACCAGAAGTATCACTTAAGTCTCTCCTGCCTTCAGAGATGAGCAACTTAATCCCAGTAGTCCTGCACTGACAGGTAAGGCTGTACATGGAAATTATATATTATAAAGAATTCAGAGTAGACATTTACAAGCAAAACAGTTCAACTGGCTCCTGATATAATTGTATTATAATTATAGTATCCCTGTGAGACCCAACCAGCACCCACCATAGACATCCAAAATGAATCAGCTTCACCTGTGGGTCCCGCGGTTAACTGGTCAGCCCGCACATCACAAATAGGAACCTTAGATTATAAACTCCACTGGGACAGGGACCATTATGAATAATGTATAATCTCTCTGAAATGCTGTGGAATTTGTTGGTGCTATATATGAAATAAATTAGGGATGCACCGAATCCAGGATTCAGCCTTTTTCAGCAGGATCCTTCTGCCCAGCCGAACTGAATCCAAATCCTAATTTGCAAATGCAAATTAGGGGCGGGAGGGAAATCGCTGGACTTTTTGTCACAAAACAAGGAAGTAAAAATGTTTACCCCTTCCCACCCTAATTTGTATATGCAAATTAGGATTTGGTTCGGTATTCGGTCGAATATTTCGAGAAAGTTTCAGGATTTCGGCTGAATCCAAAGTAGTGGATTCGGTGCATCCCCAATATAAATAAAAAATAATTATAAAATGATAACTTCCCCTTTTAATGGTTCAAAACCTTGAGAAAAGAAATTGCCTGCAAACAGAAAATAGCTGCCCTCTGTAGTGTTGATTATTCCTCTAATGAAAGGCACTTAGTTTATCACCAAATGAAAGCAAACACGTTTAACGTACACACGATCCATTTCTACTCCTTGATGTATAATTTGTATTTAATTTAGATGGATATTCTAGCACCTTCTCAGTCCCCACATTGCAACCAATCCCAGACACTGTAAAATGCATAAACATAATGGATTATATACCGAAAAATCTGTAAAGGCATTAGTTCAAATCCTGTTAGACCTCTACCTTCAGAAATATATTAGATATTTTACTGTGACCATCAGCTGAGGGTGAGTATTCATAACCCCTTTTCCCCCCTCCCTTTAAATGTGTTTTGTTTTTCAAAGATTTTTTTCTTCCCATCATGAAATCATTACCCATACTAATTCCTGCAGCTTGAAACATGACCCTAATCTTAACGGTAGCTACAGTCAAATATTCACACTAGGATGACTTTTCCTTGCTGCATGTCAGAAGCCATCTTGCTGTGAATGTTTCACGCACCTCAGAGTGCAGTGGTGGAACTGATGAGGTGAGGAGCATTGCACGACAGCTCTGTGCTGGTAATCACAGGACTGAAGAAACACATACATCATCTGCCACATAGGTTGGCATTTCAAGTAAAAACCTTCACATTGTGTAAGATGTTGGACAAATGATGGCCATATGCATGTTCATCTCTGTGCAGATGGCTCCACGTACTCGGAGAGGGTAAAGCTGAGCTCGGCATTTTACGCAGACACAATTTAATATTAGTGACACAGTTTATGTCCTCTGCAAAAACAATAATGAGAGATAAGGTGACATTAATTATTTGCAAATCATTTGACTTATCATATATATTGTCCATTCAATAATTGGAGTCTGGCAGGGTAAGATATGAGCCAAGGCATTGCAGTTTTGGGTCATTGTCTTATGGTTTCATATGCTGTAATTTCATATTTACTCTACTGAAAATCAGAAATGAAGTAAATCGCTTTTTATTATATTTTGTCAACCTCTGTGTCCACTTGTGGAGGTAAGCGAGAAGCTAAATCAGCCATCTGTATGTATAGCAATGACTGTTTTTTTGTACTTTCATTAATACAGACTAGAAAAACGAACCCATATTATATTAATGTGCAGTGTATGGATTTAATATGACTTGTGATGTTATTAGCTGTGTATCTAAAGGGGCAGGGTTGTATTTAGGTAGACATACACTGGTCTATTAAAGCTGCCAAAGGACTGCAGCTTATTGGCCCATGTATGGGGCCATCTGATGGGCCTGCCTGACTGATATCTGGGCTAAAATTGGCCATATATGGATCAGGCAGATATAAAAATCCGTTCAGGGCAAGGACTGCATTGGATCGTTGATGCGGCCCTCGTCCGACAGCTTGTATTGCAACGTTGTGATCCAATTGTTTGTGAAACTGATATAATTTTTCAAATCGTGGCCCAAGAAGCAGACGGAATTAAAACTGGTTTGTATATGGCTGCCTTTATAGTACCTTGCAAAAGTATTCATACCCTTGGTTGATTCTTTCATAATACTGCGGTCCTACCGTCACATTTTGCTTTCTGAATTTGGTAAGACCCAAATCTAGCCTATTTCAACCAAGCAGCTGTGTTTTTAAACATCGGATCTGACCAATAAATGCTACCTGCTTACTGGTTGATATAGGTTACTAGATCAGCAGAAAATGTTTCTTACATTATGCATTCGTTTTTATTCTGTTATAAAAGTAAAAATAAGTATATACTATACTGCTGTATTTAAAGGGACTCTGTCATGATTTTTATGGTGTAGTTTTTATCTCTAAATGACATTGTTTACACTGCCATATCAAATTTCATTCCTGAACCAACAATTGTAATTTTATCTAGTTGTAGGCAGCCATCTCAGGTAGTTTTGCCTGGTCATGTGCTTTCTGAAAGAGCCAGCACTTTAGGGTGGAACTTTTTTCTGGCAGGCTGTTGTTTTTCCTCTTCAATGTAACTGAAGGTGTTGCAGTGGGACCTGAATTTTGCAATTGAGGGCTGTTAGATCTACCAGGCAGCTGTTATCTTGTATTAGGGAGTTGCTATCTGATTACCTTCCCATTGTTCTATTGTTAGGCTGTTGGGGGGAGGGAGGGGGTGATATCACTCCAACTTGCAGTATAGCAGTAAAGAGTGTCTAACGTTTATTAGAGCACAAGTCACATGATTGGGGCACTGACAATATGTCTAGTCCCATGTCGAATTTCAAAATGAAATATAAAGAAAACAGGTTGCTCTTTTCAAAAATAAAGTCTGTATCTGTTCCTGATACCATGCAATAGTTAAGTCTCCTACCTTTCGCCCACAAATTGTAGATATCTTAATTACAGGAATTCAGACCATAGTAGTCAGCGATCTTGCCTGATATTAAAAGTTATTATCATTTTACAACTGGATATTAAGACACTGATAGGATTAATTAATATTTTTTTTGATTTAGAACCACTATCACATCAGTGGCCTATGGCCTTGTGCATTTATATAGTCCTTCAATATCATAATGAGTTACAGTAGGGGGTATATTATCCCCTTTAACAGAAACAGCTTTGGAAGATAGAGTATCTACCACACACACACAAGCTCTCTATACATATAACATAAATAATAAGTGATAGCTGTTAATTGGAAAATGTGCTGTCAGGTCAGAGGCGCCTGAAGACAGATTTGGACAAGGCAATAGACAGCCAAGCAACAAAGTGATAGTGGGAGCACTTACCGGTACACAGCCAACCTTCTGCGTACTGCAACGTCCAGACCACTATCCGAAACAGCAATCCAGTGCAAAATCAATGTAGAGGAACGGAGCACCGCAGAGCCAGAATAATATGTTAAAAAAGTCTAAATTTATTATAAATCCATTAAAAATTACAGCAGCATCTCTCCTGTGGGGCTGCCGCTTAACGCTTTTCGTGACTTACTGCCACTTCATCAGAAGCTTCAAGTGGCAGTGAGTCACGAAACGCGTTAAGCAGGCAGCCCCACATATTATATTATTCTGGCTCTGCGGTGCTCCGTTCCTCTACATTGATTTTGCAATAGACAGCCAAGCATGGCCTTTGAAAAATAAAAGATAATTGTAGCAAATGTTTTTTTTCTTGTGGTTTTTAACCTAGTGCACTCTCTATTGACTTTTTTCTTTGGGCCTTCATAAAATACCAATTATCGCCCCCTCTCTATCTCTTAAATCACTCACTGGTTGCTAAAGTAAGTGAGACCCTAGCAACCAGTTAATAGTTAATATTCTCAACTTGTGTTTGCATCTTGTGTTTGAAAGGTGGCTTTTCAAAATGATCAGAACACAATTTAATCCCCGTTGTTTCCGAAATTGTTGTTCAGTCTTAAAAAATGTTCAGTCCTATAAAAATGTATGAACTAGATATCTAGGCTTGATCTTTATACCCTAGTATATGTGTTCAGTCATCAGTCATCCACCAATGTAAGGTGTCAAAACTACAGACCCATCCCCAGAGAAAAATCTTCAACTGCAATTTGTTGTTAACAGATGTTGTTAAGTAAGCAAAAATAATAAGCCCTTAATGACCTCATATATATCCAAAATCCATCACACGGCCCCAGGAGCGCAGCATATCATAACCCCTGCCCCCTCCTGTTTGCAGGAAGGCATCACACAATCCCTACTACAGAATCAGATCTTCAACCAAGTCACCACTTGTTAATTATTCAAGTGACCTCAGCACATTTGTGAAGATCAGGCAGAAACTGGTACATTCTTCGTTCAATGCCACTTGTGGATGGCCATATGGTTTTTTTATGAGGGGTGCAAGATGTAGTGGAGGAGACAGAGGGAACCAGTAAAAGATAACAAGAGTGACAAGTATTTTAGGGGAAAAAAAAGGAATGGTATCAGATAAAATATTGATTAGTTGTTACAATGTATTGGCCAATAATTTGGACATTGGGATCATTGCAGTCTTGAGGCTTCTTCTTAAGAGCAGTCATGGCTGTGCCTATTTATATAAATACTATGCAGATAAAAAGGGCTCCCTGTAAAGAATAACCTATGCCAATACTGAATTACTGAAAATGTAATAATTGTATAGTGAGGGTATACCTTAATTATTGTAAACAAATTTAAATAAAATATATTGCCCCTTTTAATTTCCCAACTAATGCAGAGTAACATTTGTTCTGTTTTTGCTGCCAAGCTCACCTAGTTTTATTTGCATTCTCTACAAGATGCTGTTTATGAGCAGGGTGCTATGTAAATAAAAAAAAACATGCAGATATTTATACTGAAACATGTTTAAAATCCCTGTGCAGGAAATAAAGTTATATTTAGTGCTTTGTGGAAAAGCGTTTGTCATGAGAATGACAGTCTTTAAAGTCTGTTTAACAGGATCACTTTATCAATTGGGAAATGTTTCAGCGGCAATGTGCTACGAACCAATCACATGTAAAATATATTTATTTGATCAATGAGCTGAAATGCTTGCATGTCTTAAGTTTTTAAGGAGCGCTATAAATTCTGATAATGGCTTGAAGACCTCATTTCTGACATGGAAACAAGATCTTTTTCGTGTCACATTCTGGAATAGCTTTATCAGTGAAGAATCATATATATTATTTTTTATTTTTTTTGCAGTGATCTCTCAAACTGTTTTGATTTATTGCCTGCAACCAAAGAAATAGACATATCTTTTACTTTTGAAAGTCATCCATTGAGAATAGGAAAAAGCTGCACACCAGAGTCATTAATCCATGCGCTGGCTGCAAGGAAATTACAGATACACCATTTTATAATAACTATTTGGTTTACCCAGATACTAATTAATTAAATATTGTTTACAATACATTGCTCACAGGCATAGGGTTGTGGGAAGGCCACAACGACCCAGGCTTAGGGAAGAAGAATTCTAGGGGCTGCTTATTTCAGAGGTCTCATCTGAACTAGGTGGTGGTCCAAATAGCTGTAGAACGTGAGCAGAAGGTTGGTCCAGGCCAGGGTATGACTGATGAGGGTTACAAGTTATGAGCAGCAGTGTCAGAAGGTGGGCATTGGTGGTGAATTTGTGGTGCAAAATGTTGACACTTAGGGGTAACCCAACATCAAATAGGTGCAAATTTACATTTTTTGCACTATGCACTCTGGCCTACTCTTTTCATACATAGGTACAGGTGCACCTCAGAATGGATGGGTGGGGCTGGAAATAAAGCTTAAAAACTCTATAGCTTGAGTGAGGAGCAAGACTATTGTTACACTTTTGCACTATTTGGTGCAGCCGAACAGTGTAAGGTACAGGCCAGAACTATGCTCAGATGCAAATGCTCTGTAATTACTGTCTGCCCACAGCAACACAGTGCTGCACATTCTGTGTGCCCTATATTTAACATTATATGCAACAGCTTACTGTAACCACAATTTGTGCGTTGTTTGCATTATTTTGCACTATTTCTACAGCTTGTGTAGCTATGCCTAAAACAAGTGCTCTGTAACCAAGGCTCATTTTTGGCAAAACAAAAAAAAGAGTAGCAAACAAGCAAATGCCAAGTTACATGTATTAGTATATCTCATGGAGTATTGATCTAGGATTGACAGTTTGGAAGAATGAAAGTGAATTTAACCTTTTACACCACATTGAGGCTTGATTAACCTTTTGCAGCCATTGAAGTAATGTTACTAAGTGGAGAGAAAGGATAGTTCTACACACACTGGATTTTCTGGAAATACTAACCTTTTCCTTTTCAGGACTCCCATCTTCAATAGACTAACCAACAGCCATGCTGCAATGAAAGACAAGAATTAAGTGTTACTAAACCTCTAACATTTTACAAGAGTCACTACGCCTTCCAAAACCAAGTAAATATGTCAGCTGGGGCTCATCCATCATAAATCATCATGATCTATACATCCAGAGGAGTTTATAATCCAGATCCATGATTCATTGGAGGCATCAAGGTTTCTGATGTTCACTTGACCTTGCTCCCTGAAATGGTGCAAACTAACCATACCGGATGCCACTGGGACATTTCATGCACATGATTTTGTTGATGTTTTAACTTAATGCATTTGGAAAACAGTATCTATTCAGATATGTCAGCTCATGACACTCAAATCAGTGGAAATTATAATCTACAAGAAAACACAGAGGAAAAAAATTAAATTAATTTTAAGTACTACAACAATGCAGCCATATCCAATTCAAATGTTTTCTCCACCACACAGTTATATCTAATCCACATGTTTGCACATATAAACAATATGGACATATACTGTATACCAGGGGTCCCCAACCTTTTTTACTCGTGAGCCACATTTAAATGTAAAAAAGAGTTGGTGAGCAACACAAACATGAAAAAGTCCATGGAGATGTCAAATAAGAGCTTTGAATGGCTGTTTGGTAGCCCCTATATGGATTGGTAGACTACATGAGTCTCTGTTTGGCAGTACACCTATTTTTATGCAACCAAAATTTTCCGCTAAGCCAGGAGTTCAAAAATAAGCCCCTGCTTTGAGACCACTGAGAGCAACATCCAAGGGGTTGTGGAGCAACATGTTGCTAACGAGCTACTGGTTGAGGATCACTGCTGTATGCTATAGCAGGACTGTCCAATTGGAAGCCTGTGTGGCAAAGTGGCCCTCCAGTAAATTTGTGTGACCCCCCCCCAGGCTACCCAAGAGCTGAATATTGACCCAGATGGCTTTTTTACCAGTTCTAGTCTTTGGTCTCATCCCCAGTACCCAATGGGTATAGTAATCCACTCTAGTCCCTATTTACTATATCTGCTTCCTGCTCCCTACTAGTATGTCAGTGTAACAAACCCTGTATTGGGGGGGGCACTAAACAAAAAGGTTTAGAAAACTCCAGGGGCCCCAGAGTTTCAAGGTAACTGCCAAAAAATGTATTACCAAAAAATGCCAATAATTCACCAAATTACAGTTCACCCACAACAGTTTGTTCTCATTATTCGATTCCTAATGTTTCTAGTAAGGAAATCTTAAAAAAACGGCAACATAAATTAATGGGGACGCAACTATGTGTGCCCATGAGCCATAATGTGAGAATGTGGTAGCTGTAGTTCATCCTTTGAATGGTGTTCCTTCCATTCAAAGCTTTAAAGTGCTCCCACAACTCTCCACCATGAACAGAAGCCAACATACCAAAACATCACCAGTTTCTGAAAACAACCATTTAATCCTACAGGCCTTTTTAATCCTACTGCTTTAAGCTAGCTATACAAGTGCCAATACAGCTGGCAACTCAGCCCCTCGAGACTGAGTTTGTTGGCCAGTGTATGTGGCCCTTGGAAAGGCCTGCCTGAGCTATGTCTAGCCACATAGCTGACATATCTATTGGGAAGGTTTTAAGATCTTGTTGGGCATTGATGCTGTACCCCTTGTTCGACAGGTCTCTGCGGACCAGCAGTATGTTCTGATTGTTGGCCCCCAAATCAACAATCGATCCACCTCAACACATTAGTGGCCAAATAAGGATATCCTTAGGGCTATTCCACACGGGGAGATTCGCCCGCGACAAGTCGCCGCGGTTAGAAAATCAAGAGTAGCAGCGACAAAACGCTCGTCTTGTCTTGCAATAGGCAAGACAGAGAAATGCAAGATACCTGCCACACCAGGCTACTAAAAAGCGCCAGTAGCCTGAAAACGCATGGAGACCCTTTTCGAAGCGACAAGACGCGGCAACAACGAAAAAAGCAAATGCATAGGAAAGCATATGAAAACGCGTGTAGCAAATAGACGAGGCTACGAACAGCGGCGATACATTACTACGACATGACGCATACGTAATTGCGTATGCGAGGACACGACCGTAGATGTCACGGCGACAAGACGTAGGCGTGAACGTATAAATCACGGTGTTCACACGTAACCGCGAATTTCAAACTTTGTTTGGTCGAGGGACATCGCGGTGCGACTTTTCTCCTGCGCCAACACATTTTGGAAAAATGTCTTTGACAAAGCTGTATGTTGATACAGACAAGCTGATTCAATTGGTGGAAAACCGACCTGCTCTCTATATGACAGAGCAACCGTTATATCACAACAAAATTGCTAGGAGACAATTGTGGGATGAGGTGGCGGTTGAACTGTTTGAAGGCTGGGAAGCTCTTTCGGATGTTGAAAAAAATTTGCGAGGTAAGTGATGGCCACAATTTTTAGTTGATATAAAGTTTAGGGTATGTCTGCCACTTTCTTTTTTCTAAAATTGTTATACCGACTGAACCTTATACTGTTATAAGCTTATGTAGGGGGTATGCATACAGCCTGTGGATGTGTTTTTTTTTTCTATATAGGTATGTGGTAATCATTAGTATGGCTTTATCTTTTTGTTTAGTACTAATATTTATTTTTTCTTTGTCCCAGTCAAAGAAATGCAAATGCGCTGGAAGCATGTTCGTGATTGCTTTCGTAGGGAAGTGGCTGCCCAGAAGACAGAAACACGGAGTGGTGCATCGCCTTCCAAACGGAAGAAGTACATCCATGCAGAACATTTAACATTTTTACTACCTGCTTTTGCTAAGAGACAGTAAGTCAATAATCCTCCTTATTTTTGGGGGGTCAATAATCCTCCTTAATTTTGGGGGGGTTGATCAATGCTACATCATCATTTTTGGTAGCTTATGAAAAGTTTGAAAGTATGTCTCCTTATCAAAACTGTTATAATTACTTATTTTCTTATTTCTTATCTCAAAATTGTTACAAAGTATGTTATTTGCACCTGTTAGCTGTTCTGAGCTCTCTGGCAAAATTAAGTTAGAAACCATTTTTTTTGGCTGTTCAGTGCGGAGAAAAGAGGGACTTTCCAGTACAAATGAGGGACTGCAGGTTGAGTTGTAAAAAAGTTGGGAGGTATGCATCATACTAATCTTGGACTGGGCCTATATAGAAAGAAGATAAATAATTGTTATTGGGATAACATTGTAGCCTTTGATTATATGAACTTCAGGTGGACTCAGTGAACTCCATTTGAATTTTACCTACCCTGGTATATATATGTATTACTGTATATGTATGTAACACTACAATGCAGAGGAATGCCAGAGTATACAAAATGTATGCATTTAAGGAAACAATGCCTTGTTGTAACAGTATTATTTTTGTATTTTCCATTAGAACTTCTAGCAATCTGGATGATGAGGTTCAAGAAACAGTGGATCCTGCAAACAATAACAGAACTGTTACACCAACTGGCACTCCTACAAGACCTAGCACTTCCAGTGCCACTGTCACCTCACCTGGCACTTCCAGCAGTACTCGCACTCCACCTGGCACTTTAAGCAGCACTATCACCCCACCTTCACAATCATCTCAATCTGACATCACTCGGGCAGCAAAAAGAAAAAAATCAAACATTTCATATGGTGATGTACAAAATATGCTGTCCAAGTTATGTGATTCGGTCTCATCTTCCAGAGAGGCTTCCCAAGAATCTTCTGCTAAGAGGGCCTATGCCTTTGAGGATTCTCAAGAATTTGCCTTTTATACTGGTTTAATTCCAACCATTATGATGGTTCCTGAGGGGCATAGGCAAATGCTGAGAATGGACTTTTTGCAGTTGCTATATAAATATTTACCCCAAGGCAATAATGTACCAAACAGGCCTCTTATGCACCCACTGCAACCATTTCATCAACCCCCACAATCATTCAGTATGCCTCAAAGTAGTACCCCAAACCCTTATCCTTACCCTTTTCCATACCCTTCGACTTCCCAAGCATGGGATCCTTCCCAAAATTCATTTACCGACCTTTAATATAATTACTGGTTTGGTATACCATTAACTGTTATGCAGTTTATTATGTTTATTAATGTATACTGTTTATTCAAACAGATTGCACTTTGCACTTTGTCTTTTTTAGTTATGTTTTTGCACTTTTTTTACCATTGTTTTCTAAATAAATGGTGAACTTGTTAAGCTCAATTCTTCCTTGTCTCCATATTTTTATAAAAATGACAGACAGATATCCATAAGGTGGAAAGCTTTTTACATAAGCTGGTTTTCCAGGTCCAGCACCCGATTTTTAAGCTGCCGCACTTCTGCCACCAGCCGTGCATGGTCCCAGTTTTCATCGTCTTCTATGAAGAAAAAAAAAAATATATAGAATTATTATAATAAACTCATGTTTAAGTATATCATAACATTTTTTTATGTGGGGGGTGTGATGTCATCTTGCAGCTACCTTCATCTGATGCACAAGCCTCCTGTTCTGCTACCTCCACTGGCAGCTCTGCTTCCATGAACTCCTCTGCAGCTTCCACATCGGACTGCTCAGCCTCCAGGAAATCTGCCTCCTGAGGCACTTGCTCTGCAGCATCAGCAGCTCTGGCCTGTGGATGTCCCCCCTCCTCCATATCAGAAAGCTCTGCCGCCTGCTCAACAGCAGCTCTGGCCTGTGGATGTCCCCCTGATAGAAAATTATGTAATCAATTAATGGATATATTTAATATATGTATTGTTAAGGTTAGTTTAGAAATAGTAAATACTCACTGAGATGGTGCAGCTGCACTTGCATAACATAATCTGGGTCCCTCCGCTTTAAATCTGACCACAGTCGCTGCAATGTGCGGCGGTCCAGATTTACCCCATGGCGATGCCTCAACCTGCGCCGGAGCCTGCGCAGCAGGCTCTGCTTATGTGCCCTTTTGTTGGGCATCCACACAGGCAAGTTGTCATAGCTTTCCGCCTGCAGAAAGCTAGCAATTTCCCAAGTCTGTCCATCAGTAAGGGAGTTCAGACCCACCATTATTGCGACTTTGCAAAAAACAATGACGCAGGCTCTAAAACGCACGACGTAACGCATGACGCATGACGCATACCGTCGTATACGGGCGTATTGTCGTGGCGTATTTTCTATATTTTTTGACGTCTGCGTGTTGTCTTTAGACAGTTCTGAAGGATAGTCCCTCTTTTAACCACTCAACCCTCTATCACATCCCTCTTTTGTACTGGAAAGTCCCTCTTTTATCTGCACTGCCAGAACAACCAAACAGTTTCTAACTTAATTCTTAATTCTGACAGAGAGCTCAGAACAGCTAACAGGTGCAAATAACATACTTTGGAACTAACTTAATTGGCTTTTGGAAGAGAGCTCAGAACAGCTAACAGGTGCAACTAAGGCACTGGGCTCTTACAGTAGCAAAGTAAATTGTCATTTTAGTAACATTTCAGAAAAGACAACTGAGTACACCATAGATTGTGAAAAAACAGTTTTTTATTAATACAATGTAGACAATGAGTATTTTAATTATACGTATGTATGCAACTGTATGCAGACTAAATTCGGTTCAGCTGCCATGGTATAGCTCCATCAGGAGACATGAAATAATTTGCAAACTGATCCCGAACTCTCATCCCTCCTGTTGGACCTCTAACAGGGGCCCAATCAATATCTGGGATATCATCAGTCAGGGTGTCTTGAAAGTGATAGCCATCCCTAAGGCGAACAAAATTGTGTAGGACACAACATGCTTTTATTATAATGTCCACAAACTGGGGTTCCAATTGTATACTTGTATGGAACACACGCCATTTGTTTGAGAGAATGCCGAAAGCACACTCTACCATACGTCGTGCTCTTGATAAACGGTAATTAAAAACACGTTTCTCTATTGCCCTTTGTGACCCTGGGTAAGGCCGCATTATAATTTCTGTGAGACCAAAGGCTTCATCTCCCACAAAAACATAAGGCAAGGAAGGTGCCGTGGTCCCAGGCAATGGTCTAGGAAGAGGTATACCAAGTGACCCTTCTGATAATCTGCATCCCAATGCCGAATGCCGGAAAGCACTGGCATCACCTGTGCTTCCATAGGATCCCACATCAATGATAGTGAAGCAATAATTGGCATCAACACTAGCCAGAAGGACAACTGAAAAGTATTTTTTGTAATTAAAGTACTTTGATCCACTTTTGAATGGCATTGTAACTCTGATGTGCTTTCCATCCAAGGCCCCCAAGCAATTGAAAATTGGTGTGTTTGTAAAAATCTTCAGCAATGGTACGCCAAGCATTTTCATTTGGGGGCGGCATGACAATTCTTTGCAGCTCAGTCCAAATAATCTGACATGTTTCTCTTACAATGTTGCTTATAGTGCTTCGACCAATTAGGAATTGAAAGTACAAAGAAGCAAATGACTGTCCAGTCGCTAAAAACCTGAAAGAAAAAGAAAAGATAAGCATTACTTCTCTGATAAAAAAAAAATATATTATGATAGGGAGGACTTGTATTATTGCTAAAAGACACATATACCTTTCTCTATCTATCTATCTATCTATCTATCTATCTATCTATCTATCTATCTATCTATCTATCTATCTATCTATCTATCTATATGTATACAGTATATCCAGCATATATATACATATACACACACCAAATTGCCCATACCAGTCACCTAAAACCATATATATCACAAAGAAGCAGCAAAAAAAAAAGCATACCAACCTTAGTGTCACACACAGCCGCTCCTCTGGTGAGATTGAACCCCTCATCAAACTTTGGGCACGACACAGTCCTGGTTTTACAATGCTGAGAAGTTCATCAAAACTTGCAATCGACATTCTGAAATACTTGAAGAATTTATCAGGATAGTTGCGAAGTTCACCATATAAAACATGAAATTGTCCATTCCTTAGCCGCTGATCAGTTAAGGGATGAACCCAATATTTTCTAGCAGCAGCCCTTTCCTGTTTATCTTTCTCTAGCAAATAGAAATATAAGTAAACCAAAAAAAAAACAGCAGCCAAATCTGCTTCCATTTTCAAAAGACGCTGCGAAAACACGCCGAAGTAAACACGCCGAAGTAAACACGCCAACAACAACAACAACACTGTACTGTTGGTACTTCCGTCCTCTACCCATAATACAGTTTGGGCGGAGGAAGTACTGATGCACCATGGGAAACATAGTCGCGCGTGAGCCAAATCGCTTCGTTTTTTATGCCTGTTTTTTTTCATGCGCTTTGTCGCCGCTACGCTTGATTTTCTAACCGCGGCGACTTGTCGCGGGCGAATCTTCTCGTGTGGACTAGCCCTTAAGTGTATGGGCTTTTATCCTGTAAACCTCGTTGGTTAATTTATTGTAATAACCCTGTTTCTTATAATATTATTGCAGAACTAAGGCTACATGTTGTAATAAATAAATAAATGATGATGATGATGGACGCTAGTTTGAAATCCCCAATCAAAGAATGCAAAGTAAGAGAAAACTAACCTGCTCTAATTTTTTTGTTCTAGAGTTAAATTTCTTTACTGAATAAGATAATAAATACCATTGCTTATGGTGCTTTGAGGATAAATCCAGCACTATACAATACCCTACTCAATATCATTTATCTCTAGAGCTAAATAAAGATAATAGCTTACTGACACTTTCTCTCTCCTCACTGTCAGTGCGCATGATTGAGGTTAGAGCCTACTGCTAGTTTCTGCAGCTTTACATTCGCATTTTTGTTTTGCCTCGATCATTAATTTGCGTTAATTGAAAAGAAAAAAGTCTAATTAATGTGCTTTAGCATTAAGATAAAACTTATGGAAGTAATATTTCAATAAATAATAATGATGATCTCCACGAGAGACATTTTTCTCCTGCCCGTTTCATCTTTGGGAATAATTGTGTATAGGAAAATAGGAGACAGTTCTACTCATTTTATATTAGACATTGATAAATGGAATTAGAGTGGCTATTTTGTATAAGTGGGAATATTTTCCAGTTATTAGTACAATCTCTAGCAAACAGTTTGAGCTGCTGTTCATACAAATACTACTGTAGCAGATACACAGCTAGACTGATACTGAACCACAAAGTGCAGGATACACACTACTGAGCATGACATTTGCAGGAGAAACAGCAATTTCACTCCCAAAGAAGAATATTTCTTAAGATGCACAATTGTTATACATGTATATGACTGTTATCCAGAGTGCTCAGGACCTGGGGTTTTCCAGATAATGGATCTTTCCATAATTTGGATCTTCATACTTTGTCTACTAGAATATCATGGAAACATTAAATAAACCCAATAGGCTGAATTTGCTATTGGTTTGGATTAAGTACAAGGTACTGTTTTATTATTACAGAGAAAAAGGAAACATTTCTTAAAAATTTGGATTATTTGGATACAATGGAGTCCATGGTAGATGGAGATCGTAATTCAGAGTTTTCCGGATAACGAGTTTCCGGATAACAGATTCCATACCTTTTCAGGTGTGGGATTTACAGTATATTTCAGATATCCCAAAAATCTCCCATAGTTTTACATTTAAACAAATGATTTAAACTTTAAAAAATTATTTCCTTTTTCCTTGGACATAATAGATCCCATATCTGTATTTGTGCCATTCTATTGTAGATATTCATTCAGAGAGACCTGTTACAGTGCCAGAGTATCTCCAAGGCCCCAGCCAAAGATAGTTTCCATAACCCCTTTCTTACGCCCACCATAATCCTAAAAGCTTTACCAGTCCCAAGTACTAGTGGCCTTTTGTGCTCCTCTGAAAGTTGCATATTGCTGCAAACTAAATATGGTAATGCTTCTGGCTGCTGAGCTCACAGACAACCTTACAGTTACTACCTCTACCGGGACAGAGTTTAGTTATGGTCATTCATTGGTAGTATAATTGCACTAAATGTGCATTAGACTTACCTACATAAAGATAGGGGTCTTGGTAGTGTGGTCGATATACAATATGCATACCAATAATAAATTAACCCCTTTGTGTATGTTCCATACATCCCATATGTTTTCCTGTTCATGTCTAGCAGTTTCTTGTGTTATCTCTTTTGCTGACTGTGATCCATAGCAGCAGCTTTGCTTTGTAGATACATCTTTTCATGTTATGATGGGTATACACAGGGTTGCACCTGGTGTTCCCTGGCTTTTGTGGATCCAGTCAGCCCAGTCCCACTCCTTGCTGTTGTTCCTGCACTGACCTCCCTTTCTGGCCAGGTCGAGGCAAAAAACAGGAACTCGCGGAGCGACAGGGGTGGGGTTCTGAAGGTAGGTTGCCCAGTCTGACCCTGGTTATACATGGGCTGATGAAAAACTGTCTTCCCAGACCAAGTTGGTAGCTTATTGGTTCATAAATGACTGGTCTGCCCAACTTATATCTGGCCACAAATCATCCACATAACTGGGCAGATTAGATTTTCCTGTCCATTGAGGACTGCATTGTTTTCTTGTTGTCCTCAACTGATGGGCCTGCATACCCCTCTGTATGATCTGATCCTGGTCCCCTGGATCAGTGGTTGGGTCAACTCAATTTAGCCTAGCAGTTGGGTGTCCAAATTGGACCAAGATCTGCTTGTTTAGCGCCCTCACGAAACAAGCAGATCTAGCAGTGTTTGGCTAGCTTTTTCCTGTTAATTTTATTTTTTTCTGTTGTGTTCTAAGTTCTATTTTAGTTATGTATATTACCTTTATTTACAGTGAGGAGCACTCACTATTCTATTAATATATAGAGGTAACAAGAAATGATGAATTGGTTTTTGGGTAAGTTTGGGGGGTGAGAGTACAGAACCCAAAAAATAAACTTTAAAATAGCCTATATGTAAAGTCCATTCAGAGAGAAGATATTTTGTTATTTGCAGCAGACTCTTATTATTACTGTATGTACTACTGTATTGCTGTGAATCTCATACACTTTTTGTCAGTTTACAAATAAACTGTATATTAGAATGTCCCATATGTACAGTAATATAAATAATAAAGTCTGATAGCAAAATGCACAGTTTGCATTATTCTTGAGGATATACAGTATCTCAGCTCAGTAATCTATATAAATAGGCTATATTTCTGTTTGAATTACTATGATTCTGACAAACACAAAGACTTTTTAAAAGGATGTTTATATTAGAAGTAACTTGTATCATATACAGTAGATGTTGATATTCTGAGATGAGACTATTTTGAAGCTGGTCTTCTGAATTCATCTTTCTGTTCTTCTCTGATTCTAATCCCTGCCTAATGCCCATGAAAAAATATGTAGGATGTTAACAACAGCTAAAAATCTGCAATCCAAGAATACTTTTCTGTACATGACATGGTTCATTCCATTGTGGACCCTGATTTGATGATAAAGCATGATAAATATGATTACCTCTGTGTAATATTTAACATGGGTTGATAAATCAGCCCCACTTGCTTTATGTTTGGTCTCCTAGCTCCACATACATGGAAAGAAAAAATTAGAAGGTGTAACATACCTCTGTATACTCAGTATAGCATAAATGGGCATACTACCCTTGCTCATTATTGTACTGAAGTATATTGGTTCTACTGGGAACCAGACCTCAGCCCCCCCCTCTGAACTCCACATATTCCCTCCTTGATGCACTACCTGCAGGACTAATACCAGGCAGCAAACAGGTGAGCAGTGGGACTAGTGGGGAGGGCAAGAACCAGCAAGACTATCTATCTATCTATCTATCTATCTATCTATCTATCTATCTATCTATCTATCTATCTATCTATCTATCTATCTATCTATCTATCTATCTATCTATCTATCTATCTATCTGCTTGCCACTTGCATTTATACACTTAGAATTACTGTGTTTGTGGCCTGGGATTGTCAGCTGACAATGAGCAAGGCACAGTATTTTAGTTGCCGTAACAAGTAGCAATGTCTCCTCACTTTACCATTTATGTGATTTTTTTGCAAAAGAAAATGTCACTTTAAAGTTCAAGCAGATTCCTATATTTAATCAGATAATAAGACAATGGTAGGGCCCTAATCTAAACTTTCCTTAGGTGTTTTCTTTGCATAAGGCTGTTATCGTAGCCCTATTAGTTGGCTGGCTCTCCTTACCTTTTTTATGACTTTGTCAGACTTTTTCCTTGTCTCGAGACCAACATCTTCACTGACATCCACTGACATGTGCAGCAATACAGGCAGAAGTAATAATCACTATGCAGTGAACATAAAGTTGTATTGGGGGATTCTGGGCTCAGAACTGCCTTTGGTCATACCCTCTAAAATACTTTAGTTCCTTTCAGTTGGCATCATGTAAAATATATGTTCTATAGTGAAATGACCAAAATTACCGTAGTTTGTGAGTGAAGTTGCTTCTTTCGAGCAATGGCAGTGGGTGCCAGCAAGCAGTATTGTGAAGAGCTAGGGTCCAATAATGTATCTAGCAGTAAGGAAAAGTCAGCATGGAGGTGATAACCTATCATTGCATTCAGCACACCAACCAAGGATGTTCTCCCACTTGGGGTTTTTAACAGTGGTGGGAGTATTGCAATATCTGGGCACCTGGAAATAGGCTGCACTACATTGTAAGGGACCCAGTGTTTATAAAGAAGGAAACCGGATGCTGTAATTATGATGTTCAACCAATGTGCTTTTCGAATACGTTGTCATCAATGGTTGAATATAGAAGTCATATTATTTGCCACATGTTATGATGTTATGATGCCACAGTCTAGCCACATATAGATACAACAACCACATACAGATATTTAAAGGGATACTGTCATGGTATGTTTTTTCAAAATGCATCAGTTAATAGTGGTGCTCCATCAGAATTCTGCACTGAAATCTATTTCTTAAAAGAGCAGATTTTTTTATATTTAACTTTGAAATCTGATGTGGCACTATACATATTATCAGTTTCCTAGCTGCCCCCAGTAATGTGACTTGTGCTCTGATAAACTTCAGTTAGACTGATGTCACCCCCTCCCTTCCGCCTCCGCTTAACAGCAGAACAATGGGAAGGTAAACAGATAGCAGCTCCCTAACACAAGATGACAACTGCCTGGTAGATGTAAGAACAGCACTCAATCGTAAAATCCAGGTCCCACATTCAGTTACATTGAGTAAGAGAAACCACAGCCTTCCAGAAAGCAGTTATATCCTAAAGTGCTGGCTCTTTCTGAAAGCACATGAACGGGCAAAATGACCTGAGATGGCTGCCTACACACCAATATTACAACTAAAAAAAAATACAGGAATGACATTTTATAGAGTGAATTATTTGCAGTGTAAACAGTGTAATTTAGATATAAAAACTACACCATAAAAATCATGACAGAATCCCTTTAAGAAGGTTACACTATTGGTGGTCAGTGGTTACGACGTGAGGGGCATATCCACTAATTATTGACCAATATAGTTTGGAGTATGTATAGAGCCTACTAACTCAGCTTATTTAACTACTTACTATAATAATGCAGTCAGTCTGGTGAGTTAACAGGCAGCTTCTGCTCTGACACGCAGTGCACACACAGTTCTCAACCCATGTGTCTTTCATAGTAATCTTATAGGAAAGTACATTATATCTCTTCTCTATAGATATATTCTGATAAGCTGAAAGCCACAAAAGAGCATGAAAGGATGGTACCATCACAGATTTTTGTCAAGTCACTGGCAGCTGAAACCTACTGCTCCAAAACTGGCACAATTCGATGGGCACATATGGGGATCTTGTTGAGTACTGACAAGTGAATAGTTCAGGCTTCAAGGGAGGGTAATTGCTAAATGACTTGGTTCGCTAGGGCAATGTATTATTTGGCATGGATGCCCTCAGACTTGCTGGCATTAAGTTTTTGTCATGCTGGTCTGTGGAGTATTCTGATTTAAGGAGCCAGACTGTGAGATTACAATTTCATGTTCAAGTTCAGAAAACAGACAATGTCAGGTGACTAAAGGTGCATTCCCGGCCAAGGTTCAGCTTCTGATGCAGAATCTTCTTCTAAATGGACAGCACAAAGCCGTAATATTATTTGCCGTAAAATACTTACTCAAACAAACCACACTATAAATAGGGATGTAGCGAACTGTTCTGCTGCGAACTAGTTCGCGCGAACTTCGACCGTTCGCGTCCGCTGAATGTTCGCGAACGTTTGGGAACATTCACATTTTGAGTTCGCGTTCGATTCGAATAAAAATCTTGACCATTCGATTCCTTCGACCGCTAAAAATCGAACGATTTCCATTCGTTCGAACGATTGTAAGCATTCGATCGAATGATTTTCATCGAACCCTAAAAATCGTTCTAATCGAACGATCGAACAATTTTAAAAACGTTTGATCGAATGATTTTTTTTTTCGATCGTTCGATTCGAATGATTTTAGCATTCGATCGAATGAAAATCCTTCGATCGAATGATTAAAATCCTTCGATCGTTCGAATCGAACGATTTTAGCGGGTGTACGAAGTTCGCAAACTGTCCGCGAACGTTCGCATTTTTTGCCGGTGTTCGCGAGCGGCGTTCGCGAACACCAAATCGGCAGTTCGCTACATCCCTAACTATAAATAGCCTTTAGTTAAGGATTGTTAAAGACCCTTACTAAAATTTAAATTGGGGTTATATTAAAGGAAAACTATACCCCCCAAACAATGTAGGTCTCTATTAAAAGATACTGAGTAAAACAGCTCATGTGTAAAACCCTGCTTCATGTAAATGAACCATTATCATAATAATATACTTTTCTAGTAGTATGTGCAATTGGGTAATCATAAATAGAAAATTGCCATTTTAAAAAATAAGGGCCGCCCCCTGAGATCGTAAGATTCACTGTGCTCACATACAAACCACATGTAAGGTCACATGAGCCAATTAACAGACAGAGTTGTGTCTTTTGCTTCCTCACTTCTTCCTGTTACAGTTAGTGTTGTAGTATTTCTGGTCAGGTGATCTCTGAGGCAGCACAGATAGAGTCACGAAATGGTGGTTCAAGGCAAGAGATGTAAAAGGGCAATATTTATGTAAATATATATTCCAGTTTGGTAAGATTCTTTAATATGTCATTCAATTTGATATAAACTATCTGTTGCTTAAGTATTTATTTTGGGGGTATAGTTTTCCTTTAAGAAACACATTTTCCAAGGGACCCTAATTAGGGATGCACCGAATCCAGGATTCGGTTCGGGATTCGGCCAGGATTCGGCCTTTTTCAGCAGGATTCGGATTCGGCCGAATCCTTCTGCCTGGCCGAACCGAATCCGAATCCTATTTGCATATGCAAATTAGGGACGGGGAGGGAAATCACGTGACTTTTTGTCAGAAAACAAGGAAGTAAAAAATGTTTTCCCTTCCCACCCCTAATTTGCATATGCAAATTAGGGTTCGGATTCGGTTCGGTATTCGGCCAAATCTTTCACAAAGGATTCGGGGGTTCGGCCGAATCCAAAAAAGTGGATTCGGTGCATCCCTAACCCTAATAGATTTACTCTTTGGCTGATTTGAGCTTCTCATTACTCTCTTAATCGGTTTGCTCTTTTATTTTATTTTCTATCATTCTAGCCTCATCACAATTTTCATTCTCCTTTGCCTTTTTTAACTTTCTTCTGTCTTATTCTTGCCACTAACTTTCTAAGCCCCATAATGTCCAAGTATTAAGCTGATGCACCTTTTGTTCCTTTGGTGGTTTTAGAACTCTCTTGGTGTTAGAAGCAGACTAGGCCAGGCCTTCTCTTATTGGCTAAGTAGTCCAAGAAGTGATAACTAAGAACAGGAAGGTGAAAAATAGCTAAGACTAATAGCAGACTAGGTCTTTTTGGCTAAATGGTCCAATAGTTGACCAAGAGATAAAGAAGAAATAGCTAGGACTATTAGCATAATTGTTCAGTCTTCTCTTCTTGACTAAGTGGTCCAGAGGTGACAGAGAGCAAGTGCATGGTTCTTGAAAGACCAGAATGTAGAATCCACAAAAGGCCTCTATCTCAAGCATCAAGGAAGATCTTGCCTAAGTATCTAAAGTTATTATGTATCATATTATAATTGTCACTTGCCTTTACCAGGAGCCTTAATATTATTGTATTTGCTATAGCAGATGTCTGCTGCTGCTAGTTTAACATTTTCTATAATTGATGTTGAATTCTGAATCACAGTTACTTTATATAGATAGGTTTATATATTATAAACCAGGGGCATAACTACAGAGGAAGCAGACCCTGTGGCTGCAGGGGGTTATTTCAATATACAGTAGACAACCTCTGCATATTTTGGAGGCCTAAAATAAATTTGCTGTGGGCCCAGTAACAGTTAGTTATCTAGTTTAGCCCCCCCCACACTTTTTCCTGATAATGTGACTGCTGCCTAAAAGGCATTAGAAATCATTCCTAAATGTTGCCTATAATCTGCACATGAGTCTTAATACCTGCTTTATTAGTATAAACCAGTAACAAAGGTCTGTAGCATGCAGAATCTTCCCTCTTCCCTGCAGGAGGTGCATGAGTATTGACCACACCTGGGCCCTAAGGTGTAAAGTGGCTTCGGGGGGACATCAAATTAAATTTATAATGTATATATTTTCAATACATTTGGTGTAAAGCACATTATATCAATACATTTGGTGTAAAGCACCAGTTATGTCCTTATATCAGTAACATACAGTGCAGATATTAAGGTTAAATCCACTGCTGCTGAATAACACTGCTCATGAGCTGGGCTGCAACAGTCTTGTTTTGCTTAGTTTATTGCTTGATTCCATCTGCCTTGCCTCCTCTGTAAATTGCTGATTTGATTCAAATGGTAAAGGTTCCTTTAATACATTCATTTTTCTATTAGGAGCTGCACATCAGTGACTAAGCAGGAACATTCATTTTTAGGAGCTAAATCAAAACCATTTCTATTCACTGCTGCGAGCGCAGTCCTTATGTTAACAAAAAGCGCCAACTAGTGGGCAGTCTGGTATTACAATTTATGCAGAGATTGCCATTTTATTTTCTTGAACGTTGTAGTTCTGCCAAGATTCATCTCAGTGTTAAGCTTTGCTCTGCAATGTCATTATACTGAATAAAAGGCAAAACCTTTCATTTGGATACGGAGAGTATATTTGCTTGCTTCAGAACCATATAGTTTTAGCATTAAAAAAGTGTGGCACATTCTGTGTAATTCAGGTACAAATTTTGCAGAAACCAGTAAAAGGTAATAAACACTTACTTTTTTCATGACTCTCCAGAGCTAGGACGAAATAAAAGGGGCCCCTGGCCATCTAAGTTTGGGAGTGAAAAATCAGGAACATCCCAACTGTATTCCTCCAGCTACTCTTAAACTACAACTCCCAGTATCCCCTTTATTCTACCCCTCCTTTTTAGCAAAGCCTGCGTAGCTGCAGCATTAAACTTTTCTCATTTGTATTTTGTTCTTTATTCTTGACTGAATGCTTTCTATGAATTTCTGATATTGATTCATAAACTTAACCGTGATTTCCAGCAGAGGCTGGTGCCTTTACTCACTTCTGTATGAGAGGGATGACTTTGCTAGCAATTAGCAAGTCTCAGAATTTATTACTGGATAATGGCAGTCTGCAGTGCTTGAGTACTACAGAAGTTTCAATAAAGAAGGTCACACAGGGATACAAAATAAATTTTGTAAGTCACACAGGGATACAAAACAGAACCAAGATACAAAATGGTGTTACTATATAATAAATATATTATTTGTTTGTAGTAAATTATGTACTTAGCATGTTCTGATGTCTTTTTTTTCAAAAGTTTTTTTTCCACAGTTACAACAGGGGCATATTAAAACAGTGTTTTGAGAAACCTATACAGAGAGTAACCATCTTATAGAAAAATGAACTTATTAGGCAAGTATAGGAGCCTATGAAAATCCAATGATCTTAAAATAGCATGGCTATGAAGCCTATGACTAAGTGCCCCAGTGACACGAAATGCGTTAGGCGAGAGATGTTTGTATAAATAAAGGATAGGGATGTAGCGAACGTCGGAAAAAAAGTTCGCGAACATATTCGCGAACTTGCGCAAAAATGCGAGCGGTTCGCGAACGGTTCGCGAACCCCATAGACTTCAATGGGAAGGCGAACTTTAACATCTAAAAAAGACATTTCTGTCCAGAAAAATGATTTTAAAGTTGTTTAAAGGGTGCAACGACCTGGACAGTGGCATGCCAGAGGGGGATCAAGGGCAAAAATGTATCTGAAAAATCTGCCTGTGTGTGCTTGGAAGAGATAGTGTAGGGGGAGAGCTGTTAGTGATTTCAGGGACAGATGATAGTAAGTTTGCTGGCTAGTAATCTGCTTGATACTGCTCTGTATTGGAACAAAAAAATAAATAAAAGCAGTCCTTACAAGGACTACTGTTATTGCAGCAGTCAGCAGATGAGATCAGAAGCAGGACAGCTGCCCACTGCAGCTACATACAGAGCACTGCAGTAGAAGGTAGATTACTAGCCAGCAAAGCTACCTAAGCTTAAATGTCCCTCAAACCCCTGCAGACTTCTGTCCCTCCAATAACAGAGCAGTATCAAAACGATTACTAGCCAGCAAACTTTCAACTGTCCCTGAAATCACTAACAGGCAGCAGCTCTCTCCCTACACTATCTCTTCAGCACACACAGGCAGAGTGAAAAAACGCTGCAGGGCTTCGGTTTTTATAGGGAAGGGGAGTGGTCCAGGGGAGAGCTTCCTGATTGGCTGCCATGTACCTGCTGGTCTGGGGTGAGAGGGCAAAAAAAAGCGCCAACAATGGCGAACCCAAAATGGCGAACGTTGCGCGACGTTCGCGAACTTCCGGCGAGCGCGAACACCCGATGTTCGCGCGAACAAGTTCGCCGGCGAACAGTTCGCGCCATCTCTAATAAAGGATATCCATTTTCATCTACCGACTTTTGGTCTGATCTATATGTGGTCTCCCAAAGTTCCTTGCACCAACAATTGTTTGTTTGCATGCTAACAATAGGAGCGTATGAAAATCCAATGATCTTAAAACAGCAACAAGATAATACAATATAGCCCAAGTGGCGAGGAATTTAGGTGTCTTATTTTGAAAGCTTTCTATGGACCTCCATTATAGACGTGCCATAGTTAGTGATGGGCGAATCTGTCCCATTTCGCTGGTCACTGGGGAAAAATTTGAGAAACCCCGACAAAGTTGACGCCGGCGTTGATTCTGTCGTGGCAGATTCACGAATTTATTTGCGCCTGTCGAATAAATTTGCCCATCATTAGCCATCGTTAATATATGATTAACCAATTTCTGAGAACCACTAGAAATCCCTTCTATAGATTTTCCAAATAAGAAAGATGCTGGGTCTTTAACTATGTCCTTGCAGGTGACTTTTGTTGTTGTTTTGTGAACTTCACCCCAAAAAGGGGTAATAGCTAGGCATGTCCATAGTAGATAATACAGTTAGCCCAAATTGAGGCATATCCTCCAACATAAATTGGAAGCTGTTGGATATATTTTGTTTAATCTAATTGGAGCCATCAACTAGTGCATCATAACTTTATATACATTTTTTTCTGTTTTACACATGTAAACCCTTTTTACGCATTGAGCAATATTGATTCCCAGTCCTCCATTTCCAGGGTTTTCTCTAACTTCTGTTGTTCTGATGTCTTAATGTGTCACATATAAATTAAGGAACAGATACACAGGCATGCTATAAGCACTAATGACAGCACACACTTGTTAGTACCTGTACCACTAACAAGGGCATGCTGTCACAGCCGAGGCGATTCTAAGACATGAGCCGCCCTGAGATGGCTCCTGCAATGGAGGGGTCCAGGCGGCCCCACATCACTACTGCAGAGAGCACAATAGCACTTTCTGCACTAGAAGAGCCAAATCTCAAATGTAATAATCGGAAATTGGACTCTTAAAGTTACATCTTTTTGCCATCCCTGGTAACTACTGACGCTCTGCCACTTGAGACAAGTTTCTCAACTTGCCTTATTGCAGCAACGCCCCTGTGTCACAGAAGCACCCTTAATCCTAGTGATGATACTTCTGCAGAGCCTCCCTGTTGCTTCCTACTTTGACAGCAAAGGCCTTGTTTATCAAACTGCTTGACCTAAGTGCTAGAGCATTAACATGTGCAAAATAGTGCCTCTTAAGCTGGCCATAGACGCAAAGATCCGATCGTACGAATCGTGGATTCGTACGATTTTCGGACCATGTGTGGAGAGTCCCGACATTTTTCGTCCGTCGGAGATCGGTCGTTTGGTCGATCGGACAGGTTAGAAAATTTCTGTCGCCTGCCGATAATATCTCTGCTTGTATTGCCGATCGTATGATTTTCAGAGGGAGACTGTCACTAGTGTTGTCAGACATAAGTATCGTACGATTGCTGTCAGGGGCAGAACATTGGCTGATCTGTTCTAATTTGATCGGAATGGTAAAGACTTTGATCTGAATGGTTAGTGGAGGGTCGGGAGATGGGAAAGTCCGATCGTACGTTGATTCGTACGATCGGATCTTTGCGTCTATGGCCAGCTTTACTGCCTGTACTTAACAACATTATCTATGGCAGGCATTACACACAGTGCCCAGCTGCATCTTGCACCTATTGGAGCGCCTTATCTTTTGCGATTAAATGATCCACAAGTTAGGGCCATCCAAGGGAAAACCATATGTTAGCCTGTGTTAGTGCCAATAACAGTGCTGATAGGCACTAACTGTGCCATAACAATCAACCACCAATTACACTTCTAATTTAATTGTTTATAGAAGAGTTTGACTTAATGCCCTTATTTGTTCACATAATCCCTTCACTCTTATCTCTCTCTGTCTGTCTCTGTCTCTGTCTGTCTCTCTCTCTCTAATATATATATACAGATAGGGCATAAGAGAAGCGACACCATTTATTTTCATTATAAATGTTAAACTTGCAACCCTGTAGTGGCTATGAAGTATAACTGTGAGTGTGGCCAGCTAAGGATTTTGGGAGTTCCATTTCACAGCAGATGGAAACTTGAAACATGTATGCTTCCATTCCTTTGAGATTTCATGTGGCTTGTACCTCCATATTTTCAGTAAATGGATTCCCACATTCATATATATCTATATATATATATAGATGCACACATTGGAACATTGGTAGGGTTAGAGTGTAAAGTAATTTATCCAATTTATTTCCTTTGAGACTTATTTAAACACTGCAGCTGCTATTTATTGCAAAGCTGTGACTGCTTGGAGAAAGCAGCAGCCACTTCCCTAGCTGCAGATTTGTCAAAGGAAAAGATTAATTTATCATATAACCCCTCCACTGTAGGAGGCCATGGTACCACTGCCTTTGCTTCATATCCTAGGATCTAGGAGAGGGGTTGAGGGCAGTTGAAAGGTCAGAAGATACAGTCCCAAAGCTAAGGCCTCTCTCTATCCTGTGGCTGAAGGGGCTTGTAGGAGTTGGTATGTGCTGTGGTCATGACTCTCCCAGGAATGAGCACTCTGAGCATTCTGGCAGTGTAAAGGTGTATGGATATAGGGAATAAAAATAACAGCAACAACTAGACTAGAAAGGGAAATTTGAGAACAAATTTCACGTTGGTTTGAAAAAACATGTGAACTCACTCAATTAAATCTGTTGGATCCCCCCACTTTTCGGCATCCAACCGATATCGCCTTTTCATTCAAGTTGATCCCATGACTATGTGGTTCAAGTTTGGTGAGTGTGGCCTCAAAGCTGTAAAAGTCGCAGCAATTTTAATTTCCCCATTCAAAGTCAATGCAGTTGTTGGCTCCTACCACTTTTGGGTGTCCAACCAATATCACCTTTTGATTCAGGATGACCCCATGACTATGTGATTCAAATTTTGTGAGTGTGGCCTCAAAGCTGTCTCAGGGGCAGCAGTTTAAATTTCCTGTTTCAAAGTCAATGCTGTTGATGGCTCCTTCCGCTTTTGGGCATTAAACCAATGTTGAATTTTCATTAAAGTTCACCCCAGAAGTAGAAGCTTTTAGAAAATGGGAGGGGCACTAAGACTAAGCTGAAGAACAGTGTGTTGTTTTTTTAAAACCAACATAATTATAATTAAATGATATCCCCTACTGTAAAATGTACGGTTATTAAAAGATAATTAGGAGTTCCATGCCCACACAAAGGCAAGATGCAGCAGTCATGGGACTCTAATGTAGTTTATAGAAGCTTTATACCCCCCCCCAAATAGGGGGTACATTATTCATATGATATCTACATATACATACAAGTGACATTATTATCAGGGTCACATCAATATAGAAACATTGCTCTGCATTTATTATAACAGAAATATATGCGGTTTTGTTTATAAGGATTTATTATACCGGTAATTTATGATATTTGTGCATACCGGTAATATCTACTCAAATACAGGCTTCTCATCCAATGAGGCATGAGACATAAATGTCAAACGAGCAATGTCAAACAAGTTCTCAGGGCATATAATGTATTCTTTACTTACTGTTTTTTTCTCTGTGATGGATTTTAGTTTGTACATTATATTTAGCCTATGGTTTACATTTATGTCAGTCAATGTTTTAGTTAAACAGTGGCATAGCTAGAAGATACTGGGCCCCCTAAACTATGGCAATGTCACTTTTATTTACATACAGTATTTTTCCCTTCCCTTGGTCCCGTATACCCCTGCCCTCAGAGTGTGCTTTATCTATAGGGACACCCCTGTAAATAAGCCAGACTGTAGACAATTTAGAGAAGTGGATGAGGGGTGGTCCCCATACTCTAGTTAAGGGGTCCCCAACCTTTTTTACCCGTGAGCCACATTAAAAAATAAAAAGAATTGGGGAGCAACACAGGCATGCAAAATGTTCCTGGGGTGCCAAATAAGTGCTGTAATTGGCTATTTGGTGGCCCCTATGTGGACTGACAGACTACAGGAGTCTCTGTTTGGCAGTGCACCTGATTTTTATGCAGCCAAAACTTGTCTCCAAGCCTGGAATTCAAAAACAAGCACCTGCTTTGAGGCCACTGGGAGCAACATCCAAGGGGTTGGGGAGCAACATGTTGCTCGCAAGCTACTGGTTGGGGATCACTGCTCTAGTTAGTTATTGAAAAGTTTTACCTCTTTTTTACATAGAGGATATGATTTCTAAACCTGTTTGAAACTAGATCTATTGGCTAATTTGGTGCTTAAACAAAATTAGACCTTAAATGAGCTAACTAACCCCCACTCAATTTTAACATTAAGGTTCAAAGCTCAGTCTGCGACCCCCCCCCCCCACAGCAACTGCGTCTCCCCTGCGACACCCAATGTAACTATTTTATGGCTAAAGAATTGCACAGTAGCGCAGCATTGATTGCACCACCATATTTGTCTATGTCTCTTCCATTTTAAGGTTGTGCACTTGAAGCATGTGCACTTGAACCAACCTGTGGTTAACAAGCCTACCTGCCAATGTCTAAGATACAATACTGCAATGTTTGCCCAGTCCACTGCTTCCAGTCAGGGAAATCTAATTCTCATATATATCAACATGTATCATGTGCTTGCAAATAAAATACTCATATATTTAAGGTGAACCTAGAAGATTTTTTATAAAAAAAATTGTCATGTAACGTAACCACAAAAGATTAGAACAAGAGTTGATGATTAAAAAGCTATTTATCAAGCAGCGAGGAGTTATAAAGGTGTATGTTTCCTTACTCTGCTTTGTTAAGAGCCTATCCTTCAGAAATGTGATAGCTAATCTTGGCTTTGTATCTATATTGCCTTTAGTGTTAGTCTGAGGTAGGAAGTCAGATTCCTCCGGAGCTGATGGAAATCGCAGATAAATGAAGCAGATATAAGCAATGTTCATGCATCAGAAATGAATAAAGACACGTGGAATTAGAAGTGTACAGATGCTTATCTAGCCTTTTTCTTATTAATACATATCTAGTCAGCTAAAGACATATGGGTTGTACTCACATTTGGTGTTTTCAATGAAAACATTTTTTGCCAGGTCTGTATGTACCTGAGCAAGAGAGAAAGTTTTAATATAAACCATTTATGCTCCCCAATTCTCACCTTGGCTCACACCCAGTTATCAGCCTGGAATCCACTGTGGAAAATTTGACATCACATTAACTTGCAAGTGCCCCATTGTTGTTTTCTATAACTCTAGGGTGCCAGATGCTCAGCTGTAAGAATTCTTTGTCTGTAATATACAATTGTAGGAAGGTGCTATTATTCTTGTTTTATATAGCACCAATATTTTGGCAGTTTACAGAGATTGTTCATCATTCACATCAGTCCCTGTCCCAGTGGAGCTTACAATCTAAGGTCCCTATCACATTCACATACACCATGGACAATTTTATTAGGAGTCAATTCACCTGCTTGTATGTACCCAGGGGAAACCTATGACCAAAGCACTGTGCCATGAACCCTTAGCTAAAACAGGAATTATCATCCAAACTTACAAGGTAGAGGTACAGTATCCATTATAAAGAAACCTGTTATCCAGAAAGCTCTGAATTATGGGAAGGCCATCTTCCATCGACTCCATTTTAATGAACTAATCCAAATTTTTTTGGTCCCACCATGACCCTGAAACAAAGTTGATTTTTTTCACCACAGGTGTAAAAAAACGTAGTATGAATGGTCAACATCCTACATTCAATAGTATAGGTGTATATAGGTGGATGGGGTAGGGGTGGAACTATTAAACTGGTGGCTACTGGGTACATAAAGATTTAGTTGGGGGTAAAGACAGTTAATTGATTCCCAATAGTTGGCCCATAAGCCTCTATCTATGCGAATGTTGCCCCTGTACGGTTTTGAACTGAACAGCCAAGTTTTTCAAAAGTCTATTTTGTAGGATTGGAAATTTTGGATAAAATTCCTTCCAATCGCAAGCACACAGTGTCATAGCCCTGCCCTCAACATCACTGACCCACCCTGGTGTCTGTGCAGTTTAAAAGAAAGCTGCTGGCTCACATGAGATTGCGCTACCAGTTGTCCCATCTCTTAAGGAACAATAACGTCAAAAAATAAAAGTGTTTTAAAGTAATGAAAATATAATAAAACTGCTGTGTTTGCTTAAAAAACACTACTATTTTTTATATAAATAAGCTGCTGTGTAGTAATGGGGGCAGCCATTTAAAGGAGAAAAGGCTCAGGTTACACAGCAGATAGCAGATAAGCTCTGTCTGTTATCTGTTATCCATTAGTTAACCTGTGCCATATAGCCGTTTTTCAATTTCTGCCATTGCTCCACAGCAGCTTGTTTATATGAACTATAGTAGTGTTTCTGAAGCAAACAGATTCGTTTTACCAGTGCAGGGCAACAGTACATGATATTTTCATTACTTTAAAACATTTACATTTTTTTGGTGCTACTGTTCCTTTAAGCAGAATGGCAACAGGTAGATTGGCAAGTACTGGGTGCTATAAAATGATTATTTCCAAATAAAGTCATTACTTTTATTATTATTTAGATACTTATCTGATAGTTACCTGCATTTTTTGACCTTCCCTTATTATAAAATATAATAACATTTACATTGTATTCACTTAGTTCTTAATGTAGCTTTTTAATTAAAAAGCTGATATTTTTGTCAAAGAAAAGAAAAACCTTAGTTGTAAAGGGAATATCTTTTATATTTATGAAATCCTGCTTTATGAAAATACAAGGATATGAGTGGAAAACTATGCAGCAGATGAAAGAGAATAACCTTGTCTCCCGCTTCTCTGACACCAACCAAGAAACCAAAAGTGCTGAGTGTGTCATTCGTAACTTTCCCAGCACAATTTATAATGGGATTTAGAGAGGAGGCAGTGGAGGAGGAAAAAAAGGGGTTACTTATAGAATAATGTGTGTGATTTCCTCTACAGCAGTGGCTTATTGTTTACCAGAAAAAAAAATATATTTTTTTTTTATTAAAGTTCCTTATTTACGAGCAATAAAAAAAATGCTAAGAGTAAACCAAATAAAATGTTATTTCCAATTTCTAATTTCTTTTTTTTTTGCACATTTGCTTGAATATTCTAAATTCTCATAATACAAAAATTCCCTTTCTACCCTCTGAGGGCAATATGCTTCACAATTAAAAAATGTATACGAAATCAATTATGTTTCCAGCACAAATCATACCTGGGTAATATGTGTGTGAGTTATAAATGATAACCGTCTGCTGCATTTGTAACAGTCCTGAAGAGTGTTTAATCTAAAGGCAGCATATGGCAACAGATCTGATGGTCTCCATGTAAAAAATGCTTTCTGTTCTGTAGAGTGTCAGGGGAGAGACCTCTGATGCAAAGCCAATGACCTATGCTCAGCTCTGAATTGCAAGCTCACAGTCTGAGAACCTCCCCCTCCACCTTTGCAACAGTAGAATCATACCTTGCCTGAGAAAGTAGGAGTATGTGGTGAGCGGGGCCAGAAGGCACATGCCTAGGGTGCAGCTTTGGGGGAACCCTAGTTACAACCCTCTGCAACCTCTAACTCTGACCCTGTGCTGATTTACCAATCACAAATCTGTGAGGGGTAGCAGATATATATATATAGAGAGAGAGAGAGAGAGAGAGAGAGAGAGAGAGAGAGAGAGAGAGAGAGAGAGAGAGAGAGAGAGAGGGAGAGGATGAGGGAGAGGGAGAGGATGAGGGAGAGTTGCAAAGTGGTGAGCTGGGGGGTCACTTGAGCAAGAGGCTGAGGGGTGAGTTACCGAAGGGGGGGGTGCTGGAGACTTGCCTAAAGTGCCTTTAGTGTTGTCCCAGCTCTGGTGGTGAATTTAGAAACAGAATTTACCTATCCTAGGGGAATCTGCACTAGTCAATACGATACCCTTGCAGCGTGCACTCAACGGATCAGCAGACATTGGTGAAGTTTAAAGCAGTTTCATTTACTGCTGATCCATTGAGTGCACGCTGCAAGGGTATCTTATTGGCTGTGAAAGTCTCCCAAAGCTGTGGGTTCGGGGCGTCGCACCCAGACCAGAGACCTGGAGCGGTGAGTGACCTGTCCACCATTAATGCACATTGAATGTGGTAAATTAATCGAAAGTTCCGGGGCAGTTGCACCCGGACCCACCCAGAAAAAGGGTGAGCGCTGCAGGGACTAAAGCTCCCCATAGACGCAAAGATCTCTCTTGCCGAACAACCGATTTTAGCGAAGTCCATGCAGTTAGTGGGATTCGAACGATCGAACATCTTACGATTTTTCGGCCGACATCTGTGAGGAAATTGATCGGCCAGGTATAAAAACTCTTTGTCGGTCCCAGTGCAATCTATCTATGTTTGCAGGGCCAAGCAGGCAGCTCCCCTTTGTTTTCCTGGCAAATTGGTCTTTTTAGTTGATGGACAATTCATACGATCGTTCCGAGATAATTGTGGTCTCACGATGATGATCGGATCTTTTAAAATTCTCAACATCTGTGGCCAGCTTAAGCCTGCTTGTAATTAATGAATCTGTGAAGGTGTTTGAGTGCATCAGTGTATAGTGTGATTTCTGAATCTGCACTAGTAACAATTGTACTATGCCTAAAAACATGAACAATAACATTTGCTAGGTTAGTGTGGCAAACTGAATTACCCAGGGATAGTGACACTCCTGTGCTGAACTGGCTTGTGGCTCATGGCCATATGCTAGAATAGCAGCTACTAAAAGATTCATTTTGATGACTTTATATATTTGTATAAAATCATTATATGACCCTTTTGGTGCCAAAGATATGTGTCGCTCTTAGGATGTACCTAACATATTCCCACATGTACTTTTGTATAATGTAATCTTATATAAATCTGCAAGAAATCCATCTGCGACTTAGATACTCTTCCCATCGGTCCATTCTTTTGGTTCTGCATAGAGTCTATTGGCTAGACTCTAGAGAGATTTGTGGTATGTGCAAACACAGAGATATTGCTTTCAGTGCCTTATTCTAGATCATTAATACACAAATTAAATTAAAGTGGTCCCATGACAAAGCCTGCAGTGCACCATGTATAACTTTAGACCAATTAGAGAATGAATAATTGATATCCACTTTTTGCACACAACCTTTGAGTCAATTTTCTACCCCTGGTCATGTAGTGTCTTCTAAAACGATATAAGAGAAATACGGTGATATTAATGTGTAAAACCCTGGCAAAATTCAAACAGACCCCATGCAAGGCAACACAATTGTCCAAATTTACACTTAAGATGGACATACATTAGAAAATATGATTGAAATATGAATGACCATAATACTGATCAGAGTCTTCAATAGAGAAATCGGGTTAAAGGAGAACTAAAGCATACAAAAGAAGTAGATTAGAAATGCTGCACATTATGTATTGGGTTTCTGTACCTGCCCAAGGCAACCACAGCCCATGCCCCAAGTAGATCCCCATCTTCTTTTCTGCTGCTTTACAGCACATGATCTGGGTTGCTGTCAATTACCTGAGCTTAGGGACCGACTCACAATTGTGCTTGCAGTTAGGAATGAGCCCTCATAGGTTTCACTAACAACAGAACATAAATTATTGCCCTTTAAAATGTTCTCCATTTTTTCTCTTAGGAGAGAAATGTAGGCCTTAGGGCCAACATAGATGACTTCTAAGTACACAAAAAGTAAGAAGGAGACATTAAAAAAACTATAGACCCAAAAGATAGCCAACGCTTAGTTTAGGAATAAATATTATTGTAATTATTATTATTGTCCTAATTTATTTCAACAAAATATTCTGCAGCACTACTGAGTTTATGCATCATGCCTGACAGTCTCTGCCCCAGCAGCAATCTAGAGGGCAAGAGGAGAATGTAGAACTGAAGAGGAATTAGTTGTTTGACTGATTTGCTTGCAAACACCAATCCTAAACATAAGTTTTAAGTATATCAATAGTAAAAAAAATCAGTCTGAAAAATGCTGGTTACAGGCTATTCAGAAAAATAGTAACAGGTATGGGATCCATTATCCAAAAAGCTCCAAATTACGGGAAGGCCATCTCCCATAGACTCCATTTTATTAAAATAATCCAGATTTTAAAAACTGATTTCTTTTTTCTCTATAATAAAGAAACATTACTTTATACTTGCTCCAAACTAATATATAATTCATCCTTATTAGAGGCAAAATAAACTTACTGGGTTTTTTTAATGCTGAAATTAATTTTAAATAGACTTATTGTATGAAGATCCAAATTACAGAAGGATTCTTTATCTGGAGAACCCCAGGTCCAGAGCATTCTGGATAACAGGTCCCATAACTGTACTACTGATAACGTAGTAGTTCAGAAGGCTTAGCCCAAACAAAATGCCAGAGACTGACAGACGACTATGTACTTAAAACTGGTAGCACAGTAAATGTGAGCCAGGAAGTAAGGCCAGATAATATACACCCAGTATTTAGAACAGCTTAGTTCATTTTTACCCAGGTCATTATTTCTGATTCTATTTTTTGGTATAGTACAAACTGGAGGAAAGTAAATGTAATTCCAGTATTTCACATGGTTTTACAGTCTCAGCCTGACAATTATCATATTCAAGTGGATGGCATTATAAACATAAATCAGCATGGTACTATGAAGGATAGATCATCATGCCTGGCATTGCCTGCTTTTAGTAATGTAGTAAGTAGTGATGGGCGAATAAATTCAGCAGGCATGGATTTGCGATGAATTTCCACACTTGGCCGCCTACGAATGTTTTCAAGAAAAATTAGCCATGACAAAAAAAAAAAAAAATTGACGCGCATCAAAATTGGCGCACGCATAAAAAATGTTACACGTCAAAATTATTTGGACGCCCATTGACTTTAATGCATTAGTCACGGATATAAAAATTTAGGGATGCACCGAATCCAGGATTCGGCCTTTTTCAGCAGGATTTGGATTCGGCCGAATCCTTCTGCCCAGCTGAACCCAATCTGAATCCTAATTTGCATATGCACATTAGGGGCAGGGAGGGAAATCGCGTGACTTTTTGTCACAAACCAAGGAAGTAAAAAAATGGTTCCCCGTCCAACCCCTAATTTGCATATGCTAATTAGGATTCGGATTTGGTTCAGTATTCGGCCGAATCTTTTGCGAAGGATTCGGAGGTTCGGCCGAATCCAAAATAGTCGATTCAGTGCATCACTATAAAAATTGTCTGGCTTGTCTTAAAGACTTTAATGCGTTTCATTAATTTTTAGCCGTTTCGCAAATTTTTCTCAGTTTCCAGAATTTTTCGGTGAAACGGGACAGATTTGCCTATCACTAGTAGTAGGTTGGAAAGTGGCCTACTTCCATTTTATTGGCTCCTAATACATGTAACAACTAAATGTGATAGGGACCTTAGCATTTAAGCTCCACTGGGGCACTAAAAGATATAATCTCAGTAAAACACTGTGGAATATATTAGTGCTAGATCCAAGGACAAAAATAGGAGTGCTTGTGAATAGTAAATGTTAATGTACCCAGCAATGGCAGTCAGTGCAACTCAAGGCATTTTCCAAAATTATAAGGTTAAGCTTGGTGGATATTGTCTTTTTACCATTAGCTGCTATGTAAATATGTGAAAAATACAAAGTACACACATAATTATAGTGGCTGGAAAATTTTTACAAATGCCTCTGTAGTAAATACCTTTAAAAGAAGATTTTTTTTCATACCCTTATCATATTATAAACTAATTACTGTCTAAGTAATAGACTGTGCCTTCAAACAATTCAAGAAACGAGTTTATCTAGTCCCAAGTGCAATGTTAATGCAGACACTGACTTTCCAAGCAGGGAGGGGGCAAACTTTGTGTAATATACTATTAAAGGTTTTTGTGTGAATAAATCTTAAAGGTTTTCATCAAATAATATGAGTCATCATAAATCAGGCTTCATTTTAAACTAGTTATTGCAAGTCCCCTTCTGATTAAAATAAGATTTAGGAAATGCAATGTCATATTCACTTTATGTTAATAGTTCTGATAAAAACAGTGAGATGTTGGGGGTTTTCTGCATACTGGGCTCCCCCTGCTGGTGATTGCAAGCAATACACTACTCACTCTGCTGGTAAAATGAATTGATGCAAAGGCAGCACATTTCTGTTCAGGACCCTGAGTCTGTTTTTTGAGTTTGTCCAGTAGTGTTAATATACATGGTGATAGTTCAAGTTATACTTTAATGGGTTAAAATCAAAAAGTGTCTGCATATACAATACAGAGCTCGGACTGCTTATATAGTCCGTAAGCACGTTGTGGTTACACTAATATGAAATATAAAAGCATTGTAGGAATTCAGAATAAAGCAGGCTTCTTAGTCACTACAATTGTTTTAGAAACATAAAGAGAGTTTAATGTGTTATGTAGCTGTGCTTGCAGGCACTGATTAGTTTTATATAAACAATGGCAGTAATTAATGAGCACCCTTTCATTGCACCCTTTCATTGTAAATGCAGGACAATTGGGTGGTCCTTGCAAGACACTACAGTTCAGTAGTGAGTATGTGTCCCTGGCACTAAGAATGCACAGATAACCTAGTGGAATTACGTGTTAAAAAAACACCCATAGACTCTAATGTATTTTGGGCAAAAAAACATAAAATGTTAAAGTGAAAAAATCCCCATTGACGTCAGTGCATTTTGTGAATTTTCCTGCTGTTTTCACAAATTTATCGGCAAAACAAAATTGAATAGTTTCACTCATCACTAATATCTATCTGTCAATCTATTATACTGCTACTATATGCACCATCTCTCTCTACTGTATCTACTATCCCACAGTCACAGTCCCTTTCCAGAGGCTATTATTATCCACTGCTACTATAGGTTCCCTACTATACCTCATCATCATCATCATTTATTTATATAGCGCTGTCAAGATATGCAGTGCTTTATATATATATACCTGTTATTCCACAGCCACAGACCTTTCCCAGAGACTATTATCCCACTGTTACTATAGACACCATCTCTCCCTACTATACCTGCTTTCCCACAGTCACAGTCCCTTCCCAGAGACTATTATCCTACTGCTACTATAGGCACCATCTCTCCCTACTATACCTGCTATTCCACAGCCACAGTCCCTACCCAGGAGCAATACTGTTACTAGAGACAAGAAGTCCATTACAGGAAAGAAGTCTACCCCATTTTAGTCGCATGTTTGAACAACCTAAACTAGTATCTGAAGATCAAAACAGATCATTTTCTCAGAAATAAGTAACCTCTAAAATTACAAATGTGTATGGTATTATTGCTTTCGCTGTCCTTTTCATTGCTGAACTGAAGGTCTTCTTGTCTCTTAAATATGACCTCTGGAGCTGTTTACAGGCATCTGTGATGAAAATTAGAGCAAGTTTTGTGACCTTGAAATCTCATTATTATTATCTACTGTATGGTGCCTCTTCTCCTGTGAAGGCTTGTATAAGCCTGATTGCCTGTTTATTAAAGGGTTGGTTCACCTTCAAACATCTAGTGGTTTTCAGATAGATCACCAGAAATAACAAATTTTTCCAATGACTTTCCATGTTCTATCTGTGACCGTTTTTCTAATATTGAAGTGTAAAGTGTCATTTTCCACCTTCTGAAGCAGCTCTGGGACGGGGGGTCGCCGACCCTGTAAACTGTTCTAAATGGATAAATTTAGTTGATACATTTCTTATCTTTGTCTCTGCTGAGCAGAATCTCTGGGTTTCATTACAGGCAGCTGTTAGACTTGATACAATAGTTGTTAATACTCCAGAGATGCTGCTGAGAAATGTATAAACTAAAGGTGGCCATAAACGGGCAGATAAAGCTGCCGATATCGGTCGTTTGGACCGATTTGACAGCTTATCTGCCCATGTATGGGGGCTTCCGACGGGTCTTCCCGATCAATATCTGGCCACGATATCGATCGGGAAGGTTGGATTTTTACCCGACCGACCCGTCGGAGCCACTTGGCGCATTGTAATTCGATCGTTCGGCCATACGGCAGAACACTCGAATTACCCCCGATATAGCCACGCAGTTTAGTGGCATATCAGGGAAAGATCCGCTCGTTTGGCGATGTCGCCAAACGAGCGGATCTTTGAGTCTATGGCCACCATAAATGTTGCAAAATTAAACAGTTTGTCTGTGCCTGAGACAGTAAAATTCAGCTTTAAACTTAGATTTTGGAAAAACAGTAAAAAAGAAATAATGGAAAGTAATTGAAAAAAGTCTTTATTTCTGAGGAACAATCTGAAAACAACTGAATTGGAAAAAGTGTTTGGAAGGTGAATAACCCCTTTAAGTAAAATATTTAATTTCCTTTCTTTAATTGAAGTATAATAACTTCCGTGTATGGCCCTTAAATTGACAGTAAAGAGTTTTCATAGACAACAATTTACGAAAAGCAAACAATATGGCAGCTTCTTCAAGCATATGATAAGCATTAATGGTTATATGTATTAAAGGAAGGGTACATGTATGCACTAAGAAAAGTTCTGTCCCTGTGCTTGAAGGTCTGCATAATGCAATGAATGGTATCAATTATTTATAAACAAGTATAACTAGTAATAGTGACAATTTTACTAATTGGTAGAGGAGCTACTATTGTAGCATGGAGACGCGATTTTAAACCTGCCACATAATCAGGCTGATATTTGTCAGGGAGGCTCATAAACAGGCAAGTCTGAAGGGATGAAATGGTACGTTAATTATGCCCCTGTATGGCCAGCTTAACTCTTTTAACTCTGAATCTGAGCGCAATAAATAGGAATGCACTAAATACATACATGTATATATGGCAGCTACCAGGGTATAGTGGCAACTCTTTTGCCATGGCCACTTAATAGGTGAACCCAAAGGCTTTTAAGAGAAAATAGGCTAGATAGACTATTTATATAGGTACATCTAGTCTTACATTATCATGTATCATGCAGTGTTCCCCAATCCTTGTGTGGTCTGAATGATTGGGTGACTTCAAGCAGAAACCACCTTGCATCTCCCCACACACAACACACACTGTTACCAGTTACTGTATGAGCATCTATGGAAATCTGAATTTAGCAACAAAGATGGTTATATGCCTCAGTTACTGTGGGAAGCAGGACTGCAGTAATGGACCCACGGGGGAGGATGCCTCTTTTTTTTTGCTTATATGACACATATAATGAAAAACACATTAATTTCAACAACAGCAATCCCCTGTTCTCTCCTACAGGCTAGCATTCCACATTCCAGCATTCAAGCAGACCGTAGCATTTAACAGTCTTTGGGGAAGGTTAATATCTGGTTGTAACATTGGCTTTTAGTGTGTGGGGTTTGTGTGTGTTTATGGAGCTAGCACCAGATTTTTTATCATGCACAGTATAATAGAGATTGCTTCTGCTCTGCCTCATCAGCCTGATAAAGGAAATCTCTCTCATAAGCTGCTAATGAATCACAAATATATTTTCAACTCAATTACTGATTATGCTTTTATTCCATTAGCCTCTGAAGGCTACTGTCTATCCCTACCTCGAAGCATTGTTCAATAACTTAGCAGATTTATCTGTAAGTAGGTAAGGTCAATAGCTTCTCAAATTAGACATGTTGTGAGTGTTCAGTGCCTGAAGAGGAAATCAAACAAGGCCCCAACGCCTGCACATGGAGAGGCTGGAACCATTATGGAGCTACGGTTGACTGGTCTGCTACATAGATGCTGGTTATATACCTACAGTAAATGTATAACACTGAATTTTGTGTTTGGCCATTTTGCCAAAGTTCAGTTAGCAGATCGATTAGTAGTTCCAAAGCCCTCAGGGGCAGCCCGTCTTAAGGCCAGTAAGGGTTAGATTTGGTTAATATAAATTCTCCACCCTAGATTATCTTGGAACTAGGACTAAATGTTAATTGTAAACATTCTGTAACATTTTTACAACATGTTGGGACGCCTTCAAGGGACAAATGAACCAAAAAATCTGACAACCTAAAAATCATGACAAACCATTAAAAGCGCACATTTATAGTGCAGAATAGATTGCTTGCATAGGACTGCTGCCTATGTTTCTACATAAAGGAGGTGTATGCAAGTAATGCTGCCTCTTTCTTCCTTTTCAGAATGGGAAATCAGGACAGAAATGGAAAATGTTTGCCTTCCAGTGGCTTTAGAGCAATAAGTTTCAACAAAACCCAGAGGGCTGTCATTGGGCTTTCCTAGTTTCCCCACCTTTCAGCCCCAGAAATGGTGCAGAACTTCAAAACATACTATACGGTATAAAGGCTTCCAATAGCTGGCAGGCTATGGAATGAATACATAGAAGGGAAAGAAGAAATTATTTATTTATTTAGTTGGCTTGATGATATGTGAGCATCAGGATCCACTTGGATTGCATCTGAGAAATGTCCTGACTTGGAGGTTTGTGTTTTCTTTGGAGGTGCTTAACGAAGTAGAAAGGGAGGTGACATACTAAGTGGAGTGAATCCAGGAATCTCAGAGACTATAGCATAACATAAACAGAGAAGTGTAATTCACAAGAGGCATTTCCTACCTCTCAAGGAGGCAATATTTATAGGGATGCAAACAAGCCAATAGCTCACTCTGTCTTGGGGTTTCCTGAGCTGCTGGACAATGCATGTAGATCCCTATCTGGACAAACCTTTACACACCGATGGGGGATTCTGGTTTAACATGAGTGTGAGCAGATGTACAGTAATTCCAGCTGTTTCTGTATTTGGGTCGGATATAATGAACTGATTCTCTATAGATATCAAGTTATGTTGTTTCATCTGTTCTGTCACTTCTGCGTGCTTTGTGATAAATCTCCCACACATTGCAACCAAGCTGGCTTTAAGGAAGTGCAGAGAAGGTAGGGAGGGCAATAGCGTAGGTTCCCCGGCATCACAGGGGCCTCTGGAGGGGTTGTTCAACTAGCAGTTCTTTAGATTAGATTTTCCTCCATTTATTTCCTTTTTTAATAATAAAACAGTACCTTGGTCCCAACTGGGATATAATTAATCCTTACTGGAGGCAGAACAGTTCTATTGGATTTAGTTAATGTTTAAATTATTTTTTCTAGTAGATTTAAAATATTGAGATCCAAATGATATAAAATTCCTTATCTGGGAAAACCCAAGTATTCTGGATAACAGGTCCCCTACCAGTATTCATATAATACAAAACAGCCTTGAATATTATAAATATACATTATAAACTGTGCTTAGTGATGTAATCAGGTATAATCTGTCCTTAGTGCTGCCATTTGTCAATACCCCTTGTTAGAAAAAAAAAATATTATTATATATATTAGAAAGCATGAGGCCGAAAGCCTTTGCATTATGATCATAAACGTCAAGGTAACATCTAATATACTTGCTATGATGGATACGTTATTCCCTACAATACATATAGCATGGAATTTAAATTCAACCGTGTGTATGTTTATTTACATATTTGTTTTTATATGAGCAGGAGCCACCATACAGGCAACATTCATGAGGAAATATGAAAGTGATATCAGCCTCAGACTCTAATGAAAATCAGATGTAACCCTGGGGCCCATTTGCTTCTAGTTGCACCACTGAATGGAACAGAACAGAAAGCTGCAAACGGTGGAATTATAGTAGAAGATATAGGTTTAATAACCACAGCTGCGGGAGAGAGAAAACAATCCAATGTAGGAGTCAGCACAGACTGACAGATTTGACAACATGAAGAGATTGCATTTCTAATTTTTGCCGGAATGCAAGCTTTTCATACACAGAATACCAATCTGAGATTTAGAATTTGCATCTCTATTGCACACATGATATCTGAGTGTCTAGCAGAGCATCTGGCACAATTTGGATCCACCATCTTAGCATCAAAGATAGAATGCAGATGAGGACAAAAAGGGGAAATAAATCATGCTCAGCTCCACAGAGTTATTCATAAAACATTTTCAGATCAAAAGGTAGAAGTTCATCAGTATCAAAGATACAAATAACCGATGCCTTAGCTGACACTCAATAATCTGCCTTTAGTGCCCTGAAATATTGCAGGTGTCAGTCTTTATAACCTCATTGAATTAAGATCACTTCTACTGAACCTGTAACCCCAGTAATGTAAGTAGTCCCTGGTGCGGGACATGGAGGCTGCCCCCCCCAGGGCTGCTCCTTCCGTGAGGCAAGGTGAGATTCTTGCCTCAGGCGTCTGAGAGCGGCCAGTTGCAAGGGGAGGCAAAAAGCCTCAATGCACTAGCGATGTTGCCCCCTTTTGACCCCCTCTGACACTGATTTTTAAGCACGGAGCAGGAGGGGGGGGGCAGCATCTAAGATGCTGCCTCAGGCAGCAGCAGCCCCAGGATCGGCGCTGGCCCCCACCCCCCTCCGTACGCTATTTTCTGCCAGAATCCGCATGGAATCAGTGGTGCGTGAGCTGCCGGAGGGCCGTGAGGGGGTTTGTAACCCAAGATGACTCTCACGCAACCTATGCTGTTTTTCTTAAAGCCATCTCTTTATTCTATCACAGCTTGTTAGGCATGGTACAACTTTATTCACTTATCTGGGTATTCACTTACAGAACTAGACTGCCGACTGGTCACCTAAAATGTGTCTACAAGAATCTGTGAGAAATTGTTTATTTTTATTACAACCCTTCTCCATTCATTACGTTCACACTGACAGAACCTTTGACATAGGAGCTGCCCTTGTAATGTGAAGAGCCTTCCTTATGTTAAGTAACCCTAATCTGAAGCGCATAAATACTGCTGAGAAATATGTCCGATGAAAAGCCAATATAAACAGTCCTATCGCTTCTCTGCCTTTTGGCTTTGATCAACAGTAGTGTAAACAGTAGTAACCGGTGGTGTATATTTTTGGCTATTGTCCATGATAGCAGAACAAGATTGCCTCACAGATAAAAGAAAACTGTGTGTTAACACAAATAATCCAGCATGACTGTAAGGGTAAGGACACACGTGCAGATGCTGGGAGATTAGTCGCCCGGCGAAAAATCGCCTCTTCTTCTACAATCTCCCCGAACTGCCTTCCCCTACCTTCCTGCCGGCTATGATGAAAAATCACCAGGGGGATGGCACTTGCGGCGCTTTGTTTTCCAAAGTCACCCGAAGTTGCCTCACAAGGGGGCTTCCGGCAACTTCGGAAAATAAAGCACTGCGAGTGCCAGTGGGAAGGCAGTTCGGGGAGGTTTTGTCACCGCGAAAAAGAGGCGATTTGTAACCGGGGCGACTAATCTCCTCGAATCCGCCCGTATGTCCTTACCCTAATCAAAAAAGGAACAGAATATGTTCAGAATTAACATCTTATCTTATTTGTAGTTGACTTTAAGAAGAGAGTAATACCTGAGTATAGTCTGTGCTACTTGCAGAAACGTGATAAGAAAGAATAAAATTGATGAGTCTTATGCCACATATGATTGGTCATGAATTCTAGTTGAACACTAAGGGGGTTATAAAAAAAACTCGACTTTTTTTCACTATTTTAAAAAAATCAAAAAAATTGCACCAAAATTGATTAATTCAAATCATGCAACTCCTAAAACTCAAATTAACCAGCGCGAACAGCCCAAAACTATTGAGAATCCTGAAGGTAAAAACGATTCAATTGTTAAAGGGGCCATCTGCCATTGACTTCTACATGATTTTGACAGGTTTTAGCTGGAGTATTTTTGGATTCAAATATTTAGCAACTTCAGAGCATTATAAATCTAGAAAAATGTGAGTTTTTTCCTGTAAAAACTCGACCACAGAAATTTGAGGTTTAACAAATAGTCCCCTAAGGAAATATTTATTACAATTCACATTTCCATAAAAAAAAACTTGCATTATCTGAGCCTGGGCCTTTCTGGATAAGGGGTCTTTCCATAATTTGGATCTCCATACCATACTAATAAATAATCTAAACATTAAATTAAAACATTAGGACATTTTTGTCTCCAATAAGGATGTTATATCTTAGTTAGAATCAAGTACAAGGTACAGTTTTAATACTATAGAGAAAAAAAATATTATTTTTTAAAAATGTGAATTATTTGATTTAAAGGAGTCTATGGGACATTTTAATGGAGTCTCATTGTCTTTCTGTAATTCATAACTTTCTGCATAACAGGTTTCCAGGTAATGCATCCCATGAAATAGGACAATTAAACTATGAGTAAAGACTGTGAAAGTTAGGGTTGTTTAACTGGAGAATTGAAAATGTACATTCCAGGGCTCAGTAACCTCCAGGCTAAATTCCTGCCTGAAGCATTTGACCCAATTAGAGTAAATTGACCCTGATCAACAAATACATAGCTTTCAATATCTGCCTGTATCTCAGCTAACATAGAACTAAAAAGGACTTAATAAGCCTTTAGTTAAATGAGGATTTAGAGCAACTGTAAACGGGACAATATTGGATATTGCTCCTCTCGTGATAAACACGTACTGTCGGAATAGCAGAAATATCCTGCCAGTCACCAGCAACGGCAATGATATTGTTATGGACACAGATGGCTATGTATTGAAGTGAGAATTCTCTATGCTGCTCAGTTCTCAGGGGCGGGGGCAATGGAGGCATTAAAACTTAGTTTTTTTTTATAGTGGGAGGGGAGTTGTTAATGTTATTATTTAAATGAACTGCATAAAGGCCTTTCTTATTATAAGATGTCATCCGTGTAATCATAAAAAAAGTTGTAACCCTGCAGACTTACATTACAGACTTTCTCTTGGTAGAATGATCTGTCTTTTTAACTCTCACATTCCAATATTATTACTGCTGTCTAGAAAGGTTTTTCACTTTGAGCTTTAAGTATCAGGGCACCGAACATCCCACAAAGGTCTTCCCTTGTGTAAAGCATTTTGGCAGCTGACGGCTTGGGATATATGTTCTTCTTGTGATTTACTGCTCCGCCACAGAAGTGAGGGCAAGAGGGAGATAATTTAGTGCCTTAAATACTGTGGATTATGTAACCACCGATGTAAATCCATCAAACAGTAGGCCAGTTTTAAGGAAAATCTACATCTGGACATTGACAGACACTAATAAAACCAAGTGAGGACTTCAGATTTTAATTTTACATGTTAATTGGTGATTTAAAGATACAGTGGCAAAGAGAGTTTACATGGTAAAAAATATTTTGAGTAATCTAAAGGAATCATGATGGTCACACATTTAATCCACAGATGAAATTTAAAAGAAAGCAGTGATATATGTTTTGCAGTTTTGGTCCCCTCACATAGGGTGCCTGCCATGTTGTCCCATAGACAGTATGCCATTGTCATGCTACTAATGTGTTTAGTATGGATACATGGACATCAGAGGAACCATGATAAATTACAGAATGAATAGTTACCTCTAGGTTAAAAAAATCATCTTAAAATGGACATGAACCTTCCATGAAACTCTCCCATTGCATGCTTCCATGCTTAACAATGCTAAAGAATGCTTCAAATGGTCCTTCCTTGCAGTGGTAGATGAGAAATCCTGCAATTTTTGCATGCAATATTACTGTGTAATAAATATAGGCAGGACTGTTCAGCCATTTGGTACTAGAAACATTTGTTTAATCCATTTACTGATGATCACAAGACAGATTTGGTTGTGCGCAAGTTGTCACTGGGGGGTCCTATAGTATTTATTTGGCTGCTGGCCATAGGGAGTTGGACAAAAGTTTTATTGGACAGTAATATTTACATCCCTGATGTTTCTGGACTGCATCTCATTTTATTTTTCAACATTCTCCGGTGCCCTGTTGATACAAGAGGATCTTTCAAGGAGGCTTTTGCCTGCTCTGCTTAGTCTTGAATGGCTATTTTTGTGTTTAGATGGTTGTCACCAGGGGTTTTTAGCGCTGAGCAAAAACTGCAAAGTAATCCCAATATGAGATAACTGAAACAGATGATTTTCATTGGAGAATCCTCTTGCATCCATGATTACATTTGGGATGAATACTTTGAAGAACTAGGGTGTTGCACATTGGTCAGCATATGGAAGTTGTATGTTCCTTTTAATCTTTGATAATGTGTTGGAAGTTGTAGAGCAACAACGTTTGTGTAAAGTATGGTCGAGCAATGCTATTGAGCATACTCCAGTATAATTAACTATTCAAATTCTCCCGCTGTTTCATAACTTATGTAATTCAGAGGTACCACTGTCAGGTTAAGTGTATATTTTAAAATAATTTATCTTGCTAAAGGATCTATAAAGCAATAACCAGATGAGTGACCCTTGAGATATTACACATCTCTATTCAAATCATTGGCCAGTCGCCATAACTAATGCCATCTCTCATCTGTCACGCTGAATATTTAATACCTTTAAACCTAAAACAAATCTGTCAGTGGTAACCTAATATTTCATTAGACATATGGTTTTCATTGTCCTTCGGAAACCTGTATATCTTATTGGTTAATTGCTCAATGTTACATAGCTGCTCTTTAGTTTTATGAGGAAGAGGAGTAAGGCTCCAATTTTAGAACCAAAATTCATCCTTTGCTCCCTTTAGACATTTTAAAAGCCAACTATACCCTAGAATGTGCCTTAATGTTTGATGGATTGCTATATGTGTGTGTGGGGGGGTGGAAAGCCTCATAGTTCTCTCATAGCTATAGCATAACAAAAAAGCTACCCTTTGAGCCTAATTAAACTGGGCATGGATGATTCTCCTATATGGCAGTAGGATGCAACCAATGTGCTTTTATTTTTCAAGTTGCAAAATAAATTAAAATAAATATTAAAATATAATATGCATATCTTATAAAAATATACAAAGATAAAATGTAAATATGTATATATTACTGGCTGCAGTAATTCCATAAATCATTAAATCTGTAATTTCTCATCACTAAGATGACAACACCCACCATCAATGCACTCTCATCACTGCTACAGGTTGCTATACAGTGTTTAGCTCCTTTCCTTTTAAAAGGATATTTCATTAAAAACATAATATTATTTGTTCCTTCATTTGATACAAACAATGCAGAAAGGACAGGACCTGGGGTCAACTACTGATGTAGAAGGTGCAGACAGACACCTATTCAGAGGATGCCCTCAATCTCTTTTCCATTGTTCCTCAAGTACTTTTTACTGGTATCCATCAGTGCTAAACTATAAATGTATAGCAGGCGCAACATAGAAATTCAGACAGAAGGAATTATGCAAGAATTAACTCTGTGTCTCCATAGATAACGATTCCCATAGCATTTATATAGCTATTGGCACATAGTCCACATGCGCTAACGTTTTACTGAAAAGAGCAAAGAGTTGTAACAGGATTTTGGAGAAGACTAACCACAATAGGTTCATCAAATCTGAGCTAATTTACTAATGCAGGAGATACTCTCTTTAGTTTTCATACTCAAGTTGTTGCGCCAGGCAGGAAACACTGATACGTTTCTCAAAACAGTTAAAAGAAGTCAGGTAAAGATTTAACTTTTGCCACCGAGAGTTTAAAAACAAAGTTCTTAAATAATATCTTCTAATCCACCATTGTATTTATCTAGAAAGTGAGATAAGATATCTACCTAAATCTCTGAAACTGTCTGCAGTCAGGGTCAGGATTTCTTTTTAGCAAGATTGATGGGCTATGACATGGATGTGACCTCAAACATATTTCAAAAAGTTGGCACACCAAGATTTCCAAGAAGGGTAGAAGCAATTTCAGGCAACATCTTGTAATTTAGAACTGAGTTTCCCCTACAGGTTGAATTTGGAGGCATTTGTATGACCCATACAGGCGCCACTACACCACAGATACAAATAAACCCATTTCTCTCAGTTTAAGGATGTTTTCTAAGATTTTGAACCTTTAAAAGCAAAATGGAATGCAAATATGAACACTGCATACAGTGGCTATGTAAAATTAAAAATATCATATTTCTGGGATATCTGATCCTTACCAATAAGTTGAATGAAAAGATCTGAGAAGAGGCAATTTTGTCCTTAAACTTTCAATGTGTATGTTATTACAGAAGGCTGCAAACCCGCTTTCAAAAAACTTTGCCTCAAGAGAAATGGGGAAAAAGGTCATCACCTACCCTTCAAGGGAACAGAAAATCAGAGCATAAGGGAATTTGTCTATTAATTTAAAGGAAAACAAGATCTGAAAATGTAACCAAAGGCACAGTGGTCACAAAAGAAGAAATGAAAATCTGGTAGAAGATCATTTTTGTTTTAGGAAAAGTACAGTTGGCATAATTACTAGGAACAGAACTCAATCTGCCAAATGATAAGTCAATATGAACTAAGGAACTAAGGCTGCCTAAAAAGAATGCTTTCAGACTACATTGGAAGTTGACACTGATGTATCCTCATTTAATATGCATTCACCATCTCTGATTCTTCCTATGGATAAAAGCTTTTGCCATTTACCAAAGAGACGCACATCTTCACCAAATGTATCATTTCAAATTAGGCTTCTAAACGGATATTTTAGGATCGTTATAACATTGGAATATATTACAGCATTGATTTTCAAAACACAAGGATGACAACCGATTCTCTAAAAACTAAAGTATGAAATTATAATTAGAATGGAATTCTTACATGATCACATGGTCCTAACCTTGTTTTCCTTGCTAATTTCCTGTAAAATGACATTATACAGTGTGTGCACCTGTTATTGTTTCAGCTCTCTCTACCTCAAAATCACTGAAGCATTCATTCACCCCATTTCTACAATATCGGAGAAACAACCAGTCCTCCCTTATGTAGATAAATATTATTTGATCCTTTTTATTGCAGCCAACATTCCACTTCCCCCTTGAACTGCCTATGTAAATATATGTATTGTGGGTTGGTAAAAGTGGAAAAGTTTGATGGGAGATACATTTTGCACCAGTTCATCTCAAACTCTATTATTTACAACAGCTAGTGCAAGAATGGCTGATGCTACAAGGTCTTACATGTTCATAAAATTGTGCTGAGCTCTGTTGCGTCCCTTGTGCCCTTTCTGATAAGTTGTATGCAAGTGCACATACACTGAGGAACCCTTGGAACAACCACCCTGGACATGGGTGTAGTTTAAAGGTTCCCACAGCAAGCTGCAAGGTACAGAAGCGGTGCATCTAAAGAATCACACACTAATGCTTTAACGTCACGCTCCCCAAATGACATAATCGCTAACGCTTCAACTAGCATTCAATTCACAAAAACATTTGCTTTGATCTGACACTAATGCGCAGATGCAACTTAGTTGCATTACATTGGGGGGAAACCACAGCGTTGTACCTGTCTGTCTTATCTCCTTTACAATGTATATATTTGTACACCTGCACCTGGACAGAAACAAAACACCTAATAAATGCAGTCCATCAAAGCCATCACACTCCCATTTACATTTCACCTCTGTTCTATAAGTGACAACAATAATTCAAGAGCTGGAGTTACCCTTTACCATGCACTCACCCCTGTTTGCAATGCACCTTATTCAGTACACTGTCATCATCTACCACAACACATATGATTACCGAAACATGCGCCATGCCATGTAATCATTTTATTTTTAGGCAATAAGTAATTTATACCATAATGAACATCTTTTAAATCCCCCTATTCTCTTTAAAGGGATCCTGTCATCGGAAAACATGTTTTTTTCAAAATGAATCAGTTAATAGTGCTACTCCAGCAGAATTCTGCACTGGAATCCATTTCTCAAAAGAGCAAACAGATTTTTTTATATTCAATTTTGAAATCTGACATAGGGCTAGACATCTTGTCAATTTCCCAGCTGCCCCTGGTCATGTGACTTGTGCCTGCAGTTTAGGAGAGAAATGCTTTCTGGCAGGCTGCTGTTTTTCTTTCTCAATGTAACTGAATGTGTCTCAGTGGGACATGGGTTTTTACTATTGAGTTTTGTTCTTAGATCTACCAGGCAGCTGTTATCTTGTGTTAGGGAGCTGTTATCTGGTTACCTTCCCATTGTTCTGTTGTTAGGGAAAAGGGAGAGGGGTGATATCACTCCAACTTGCAGTACAGCAGTAAAGAGTGATTGAAGTTTATCAGAGCACAAGTCAAATGACTTGGGGCAGCTGGGAAATCGACAATATGTCTAGCCCCATGTCAGATTTCAAAATTGAATATAAAAAAATCTGTTTGCTCTTTTGAGAAATGGATTTCAGTGCAGAATTCTGCTGGAGCAGCACTATTAACTGATTCATTTTGAAAAAAAATTTTCCCCATGACAGTATCCCTTTAAGAGTGCCTTGTATGTATATTGTCGTACCATCTCTATGCAGATGGCTTCTCCCTCTTGCAGAAACTCCTGCATAAATATCCGCTTCTTGGCACAGAAAGAGGTAAGAAGCAGCAGCTGGCACCACGTATAATGTAGCTGGACCAATTGGGTGATTTCTTCTAGAAAATATCGCAGCTCAAATATCTGAGCTTTTAGAAATCGTTCCAATAAATTTACATCTATTTATGGGAACTTGATAAAAAGACTATTGGATTCTCTTGGATTGGATTATTATACTGTATGTGAGAGCTGACAGCAGACAATGAGGCAACATATCCAGATAATGAGGATTCTAGTATCCGATAACATCACCTCCTCCAGCCATGCTTCATTTGGCTTTCTTTGTGAACACACTGACTGTAACAGAGATCCTTACCTGTACTGTACTGATAAGACTATAGTGATATAGATTAATGCCGTGATTGCAATATTCAATTTTCTTTTCTGCAAGTTTTTTTTTTAATATAGAAGCCTCAGAAAAGTGAACAATATAACATCAAGCTAGACACAAGCTGCTTCTCCAAACCTGCTTCTCAAGCAAAAGCAAATAAATTGTTTTTGATGTAACTGCTGACTGAGTCATTATAATTGATGTGGGTGTGTTATTATCTCAGATTGTATTGTTTTGTCATTCAGTATCTCATCCACTTAACAGATGTGTTAATTAGACTACCCCTAGTTTTATTATTTCCTACAGTATATCATGTATTAACTCTGCCTGTAATGTCATAAAATTCCACTATATTGTTTTATTACTTTTCCTTTTGAGGTAAATGTTTAGGGCACGTTACATCAGAAATATCACACACCCCTGTCCCATCTATGGGGCAGATTCACTAAAGGGCGAATTGTTGCCAGCAACCACTTTGCACACATCGCACCGCTTTGCCAAGTGCAAATTTGCTACCACTATGCTAATTCACTAATATGCGAAGTTGTGCCCTGGGCGTCGAACAATGGCGATTTTTCGCTAGTGTTACTTCGGCAGTCCGAGCATTTCATAGCGAACATAGTGAAGTGAGTCTTATGTGAAGGTACTCACGAACGTTTAAATGGAGTTAGGCGTTTAAAAAGATAGTTTAGCGGTCATCTTCCCAATTTTCTCCAGGCTCCGTAGAATGTTGTTATTTAAAATTTGCATAAAAAAAAGTCACCACTTCGCTGTTTGTTGGAATCACCAGGCAGTCGGTACAGATGGTTTAGCCGGCGTCTCAACTGCCTCGTGTGTCCCAGTGCGCTCGTGGATAACGTCACTGCCCAACGCGTTTCGTCTTCTGACTTCATCAAGGGCCCTTGAGGAAGTCAGAAGACGAACCGCGTCGGGCAGTGACGTTATCCACGAGCGCACTGGGACACACGAGGCGGTTGAGAGTTTTTTTTTTGGTCGAATAGGTCAGTTTTTGATTGAATAGGTCCGTATTCAGCCAAATTCAAATCGTGCGAATTGAAGTAATAGCGCATTCGATCAAATTTGATTCAAAGTTTTTTTTACCAATTGACTTCAAAAAGGTTCTAGGAGGTCCCCCGTAGGCTAAAACAGCAATTGGCAAAATGGCAGGTTTTAGATGGCGAATGGTCGAAGTTGAATTTTTAAAGAGATAGTACATAATAAATTTCGATATTCTAATTTTCTAATTTTTTTCAAATTCAAATTGAATTTGGACTATTCCCTAGTCGAAGTACACAAAAAATAGCTTGAAATTCACATTTTTTTTCATTTGAAAATTCACCTCGACATCTGATAAATTTGCCCCATTATTTTCCATATGTTAGAAAATGTTGGGCAAACCGGTTACCATAAACATTTTTTTAAGGACTTTTGCAGGCTATCACTCTGAAAAAAAGGAAAATATCCACAGCCCTGGTGCAGATTGTCTGGCTGCATTCTTTTGCTTCTCTTTGTTGGAAGAGCAAGTGCAGTTTAAAAAAATCTTTTCACAGCTATAACAGTCAACAGAGGGATTTAGAAACAAATTAAAATGCCCTCCAGTCATAAGCTCTGTGTATTAGGCATTTGCAGGATAGCCCTAAAAAACATGAAGTGTTAGGATGAGTAAGTGATCATTTTGACCACTACTGTCCTCCGTAAAGTTGTTGAGGACTTTAATCAGTCAAAAAGGATGCAAACATGTTTGCTAATGTTCGCAAGCGCCTTTGCACAGGTTTTTTGTACTAGCAAAACAAATTACATCCCCCATAGTCTTTATAAGGTAGTAGCCTTTCTGCAGAGTATTGAGTGGTGTTTTAGACACTTCTTTATAATTCCCTCTATTGCAAATATTACATGTCCTAAACATTTTTTAAATAAATGGCTAATGCACAAATTGGCTGTATGCAATAATGAGCCTATGATATTGTTGCTCCCAGCATGGTTAGCTCAAGGGGTTAAACACACTTTTAGCTAAGTTAATACACTGACTGGCTAAGGTATCCCCAAGTAAGACATTACCATATGACAAATAAACTTAGCCCTAAATAGCTTTCATGCAGAATGCTTTCAAATAGCTCCTCATTGGTGATTAATGTGATATACATTCAGCAGTGAGATATACTCTTTCATTTTACCTTGTAGTTCATTAATCATGCAATGGCCATCTTTTAGGAACAAATATTTTATGGTATACTACATTCTGTTGTTCAGATCTTTTCCTACTTACTACTGAAACAAAACTATATTGATGTATGAAAGTGATTTCATAGCCTTATTGTGTCATATTTCATCCGCACAAGTCATTTTATATGAAAACAAGGAAAACATAAAGGGTTTATTCAGAGAAATCTTATAGTTGCATGTCACTTTATTCATTAATATATTCTCATGAACTAGTACCAAAAACCAAATCCTCTATATACAGGTGAGGCCTTACCAGGCATCTATATCAAAAAACACATGTATGCTTTTCTGCACTGGCTACAGTTTACAAGTTTGTCATGCATGCTAAGTCCTAATCCTTCCCAGTTAAGGATGCCCAACACAATTCATTCCATTAAGTGTATAACTAGCATTTATGTTGTTTTTGGCCCAATTAATAACCTTCTTATGTGTATCAACCTTGGGCCAGTATTCTGGCTAGTCTGCTGCTTCATTCATTTACTCAGCACAAATTAGAATCATCACCAAACACAGAGACAATACTTACCCACCTTAAGGTCGTTTCTCAATAAATCAAAATAAACAAATGACCAAGGACAGACCCATGAGGTTCTCCAAAAAGCACTGGTCCAACTAGAAAGTGTTCTATTCATTACCACTAATTATAATATGTATTTTAGCTAGCCCTCTAGCCAATGTCATGTTGCTGGTAAAGCTTCTGAGGCATGTGCTTATCAGAGAAATTCAAACTTAGCCAAGAGAATGTCATGACATGTACATGTTCTCTGCTGTGTAAGCTCACTTTGTGTACACAGAGGAAGAAAATGGGGAAGGTGTCTCAATCAATGTCCCATGTATCAGCCATATAGTGCCAGCTCAAATAAGAACGTATTTTTATCAGGATATATTCATTTAATTAATTACATCTATTTGTTTGAATAATGTAGTCAATTTCCTGTTCTATAAAATGTAGTAGCTATATATTTTGTCTCTCAGCATATTATTGTCATATAGTTTGCTATTACAAAGTAAATTACATCCACTGTAACTCCAAGGGCTAGGTTTCTGCTCACTTGTCTGGTAGGATCTACTGAGCTCAAAAACACTTTGGCATATACTCATTGTATATTCTATTGCATTTCATATGCATTTCAGTATCTTATACCTTCAAAATTTTCCTAATACAGACGTCAAACTAGACCTCTGATCATTTATTACCCTGGGATGAACACGATTCAGTCCTGAGCTATTGTTTTATTTCACAAGTTCTATCTATTGACATTCTCTTAAATCAACCAGCCTCTATATATAAAGTGGTGAACTAGATTTGAGTCTGTTTAAAGGAATTGTTCAGTATAAAAATAAAAACTGTGTAAATAGTAGGGATGTAGCGAACTGTTCGCCGGCGAACTAGTTCGCGCGAACTTCGACTGTTCGCGTCCGCCGCAAGTTCGCGAACGTCGCACGACGTTCGCCAATAGGCGTTCGCGTCAAAATCGTTCGACCATTCGACCGCTAAAATCGAAGGATTTTCGTTCGAATCGAACGATCGAAGCCATTGGATGAATGAAATCATTCGATCGAATGGCTTCGATCGTTCGATTCGAACGAAAATCCTTCGATCGAACGATTACAATCCTTCGATCGTTCGAATAGAACGATTTTCGGATGTTCGAAGTTCGCAAACAGTTCGCGAACTGTTCGCAATTTTTGACGGTGTTCGCGAACGGCGTTCGCGAACACATCGGCGGCAGTTCGCTACATCCCTAGTAAATAGATAAAAAAATGTTTCTAATATAGATAGTTAGCCAAAAATGTAATGTTTAAAGGCTGGATGTATATTATGTCAGTCAGATCACTACTTTCTGCTTTTTCAGCTCTCTTGGTTTAAACTGACTGGTTACCCTGGATACCAGGCAGTAACCAATCAGAGACTTGAGGGGGGGCCACATGGGTCATATGTGTTGCTTTTGAATCTGAGCTGAATGCTGAGGGTCAATTACAAACTCACTGAACACAAATGTACCATGTGGCCCCCCTTCAAGTCGCTGACTAACTCAGAGTTATAGAGCTGAAAAGCAGGAAGTTGGATTCTGGCTGTTTATTCACTCCAGCCTTTATACATTACGTTTTTGCCTAACTAACTATATTAGAAACATTTTTTATTTTGCACAACCTATCTATTTATCCAGTTTTTCATTTCACACTGAACTATTCCTTTAAAAAGAGGAAGCTTTTATTATCTGGTTCTTTATTAGTGTAAACAGAATAAATGTTTAGGCTGCTGTATGTAAATTAAGGATATAACGGTGAAAAGTATAAAAATATAAAATGTGTGAAAGGCAGATAACTTCAAAACACTGCAAAATATTAGGTTTGCAAAACAAAAGTACATGCAAAAAAGGAGCAGCAGTTAGTGTAATTTTTGTGCTGATACAGTATTACATTATACATTTTACATGTAGGCTGGTGGGAAAGCTGCAACAAAGCTATAGATGTAAACTACTGAAGCAAGGCGTGTGCTGCAATACATACAGTAGCACTAGTGATGGGCGAATTTGAGCAGTTTCGCCAAAAAATTCTCGAATTTCGCGCGGAATTCGCGAAACGGCAAAAAATTTGCGAAACGGCGCCGGTGTCTCGTTTTTGATGCCAGCGCCCGTTTTTGATGCCGGCGCCCGTTTTTTGACTCCGGCGAATTTTTGCTGGCAAATTTTCATGGGGGTTTGGCGAATTCATTCGTTGGTGGCGAATCGCGCTAATTTGCCGCAAATTCGCGCCTGGCGAATAAATTTGCCCATCACTAAGTAGCACCAAATTAAAGCTGTAATATATTTTGTAACTGAAGCTGCAGTGGATTTCTATTTAAAAGTAGCAAAGAGAAAAAAAGACATTACTAATGACATACTAGATCAGAATTCTCTGTTCTTGCAACACTGCAAGGTTTAACACCAACTTGTTGATCTCTGTATAAATCTCTCGCATTAGAAAACGGAATTCTATGGATCTGTTTTAGTGTTTTTCCATGTATTCTCCATTTCCATTTAACATGTTTAGACGCCCAAGTCTAATTCCATTTCTATTCATTAATTCTATGCCAGAGTTTATAGAATATGTCGAGTGATGTTAGTAATGTTCTGACTATCTATAAGAATTTGACTAAAGAATATAACCAACTTTCAGAATGTTTAGCCCTTTTCATCTTTTTCAGGGCTTTTTCAATAGTTAAGGTACACTTATACTAATAGGGTAGAGATAATTAAAATATTGCTTTTACCCTGGAATAATGGTCAAAGAGTAACCAGAAGAGCTCATTAACATTCACTCCAAATTCTTTTTGATTTGAGCTCATGCTTGGCTCTCAGCCACTGCTGTGGAACCTAACCACTGCCAAAAAATATTTTGATCTTCTTAGGACAGTTCAGATGATAAATGGGAAGAACTCGTCAATGAAAAAATGTCATTTTCATTTATAGTAATAACACTGTTAAAAGTGCATTAAGTTTTACAGTCTGATACATTTTTAAGTATCTTGTAGTAAATTGAATTACCCGTCTGCCCTTGTGTTTCAGAGTTTCAGATCAACTCTGTGGTCCTCATTACACTCTGCTTAAAGTCAGCTCTACTTTTGTCTGACAAGCCTAATATTTGGATCTCTGTAGAAAGTCTGAAACTAAAACTCCCATCCACCCGCCACCACATCTGTATCCAGGTATACTCTCCACTTATGAGAGATTATTCCAGAGTAATTTTAAAGGAAATTCGTGACTTCTTCCCTTACTGGAAACCACAGAGAAGTATATTTCCTGGAAAACCTGTTGACTCGTCTTGGTCATCTAAAAATGTAAAGTAATATAGCAAGATATCTTCTAATCATATTATTAGACTTTATTTAATATAGTGCCAAAATATCCCCCCCTGCTTTTACAGAAGTTATATATTATTCATATCAGTTCCCGACCCAGCAGAGCTTATAAAGTCCCCATCATATTCATACACACTATAGTCATTTCTTATCAGTAGCCATCAGTAACCTTACTGTATGTTTGTGGAAAGTGGGAGGAAACCAGAGTACCCAATAGAAACCCTGGCTACAACCAAATCTAAGACTCTAGCATTGCATATATTTTTCATATCTGAGATCACTGTAGTTTTTTAAGGAACAAAAAAAACTTTCACTTTAATTGATTCTTCTGTGTGCCCTAACTTTTACAGTAGACACAGTGATATTTTCCAATGAGATTTGTTAGAACTGACATTATCTAACATGTTGCAATTATAACTGAATATTTCCTTGCCAATGTTACCTAGTAACTAAGCTTCAGGAAGAAGGATATAATTCTGTTTAGGTGTTCGCAGCAAGAAAAGGGGAATGGTGAGGATTGCATGAAACCAAGAGAATAATATACTGGGTGGCACAGCATTATTATGCAAGGTAATGTAGGTAAAGAGAAAACTGTTTATAACTGAGAAGGACAGTTGTGCAGCAGGGGAGCAGTATGAAGACATCTAATGGAGAGATTGCATCAATATCAAGTACTTACGGAACATGTAAAATACCTTACATGAGAATAGAAATGGAAGAATATTCATAACTAGGGACGCACAAAATCCAGGATTTGGGTCAAGATTTGCTCAACATTTGGCCTTTTTCAGCAGGATTCGGGCCAAAGTCAAGTGCCTGGCCAAACCAAATCCTGATCCAAAAAAATCATGTGATTTTTCGTCACACAAACAAGGAAGTAAAAATTTTTTAAATGCACAAGCAGCGTGTGGTTCTTTTCCCCCCTCATCTTCCTACTTTGCATGTGCAAATTAGGGTTTGGATCTGATTCAGTATTCAGCCAAATCTTTGACAAAGGATTTGGGGTTCGGCCGAATCCTTAAATAATGGATTAGTTGCATCCCTATTCATAACTCTGATATTAATAGATGCCAGGACTTTGCATAATGGCATCAATGTTGAGCTTCAGTTGCCAAGCAGCAAGCACACGGTTATTATTAAAGATACAGTCAATATGAATTAACATAATAGGAATATATTCACAGATTTCTGAAATCATATCAATGACATAATTGTAATCTTTGAATGGAACAAACACAACTGCATCTCAAATAAACCTCATCACTCTGTTCATCAGCGTGCAATGTGCGCACAGTAGTATTTAGAATATTTATGAAGTGATGCATACACAACCATGCTTACCACCCACCAGCAGAGATGTATCAGTTTGGTTTTTCATTTTGATAACAAGCAGTGCATGATTGTACTTCACACAGACCTTGAAAAGCTTCTGCCTCCCTGCAGCTGGAGGGGCTGCCTCTCTGTAAGTTAAAGCCTGAGGGTTTCTTCCCAAGCTCTGCAGCACAGCAAAGGGGGTCGATTTTCTAACATATGAGTTTAATAAGAAAAAGAATGTAATTAGAAATGGGGGGGGTTCAGAACTTAGGGGTTCTGTTGTGTAAATGTCTTTCCAGTATGTGCATTAACACTTTTTGGGGGGACATTTTTGGCAAAAGTAGAGGAAAAATTAATTGACCTTTTTTTCATAAATGGCAGATATTTCGTAGCAGAGTAGATGAGTGACATGCTTACACATGCAGGGGCAGATTTACAAAGGGTCAAATATCGAGGTTTAACCCTCGATATTTTCGACTGCCAAATGTAAATCCTTCGACTTCCAATATCGAAATCGAAGGATTTACCGGAAATAGTTTGATCGAAAGATCAAACGAAAAATCGTTTGATGGAACGATTAAATCTTTTGCATCGTTCGATTCGAAGGATTTTTATCCATCGATCGAATGATTTTTCTTCGACCTTTAAAATTGAAAAAAACTGATTTTTAGTTCGAATCGTTCAATTCGAAGTCGTAGTCGAAGGTCGAAGTAGCCAATTCGATGGTCGAAGTAGCCAAAAAAATCATTCTAAATTTGACGTTTTTTTAATTCTATTTCTTCACTCGAGCTAAGTAAATGGGCCCCGCAGTGTGCCATATTTTCTAAAATTATGCCCCTTTAACACTTTATTGTAACTTATTGTTTTTAATATTTTTTAATTTTCAAGCTAAATGAAAAGAGCAACTGCCATAATACGGTATAAGCAGTTGGTGTCATTAAAAAGCTTTTTGCCATTGATTTTTACATAAAGGTTTTTTCAAGATGATTATAATTTCTCTGATCCTGACATTTTTCATGGTTACTCCTTAACTTAGGGATTGCTGAACCCTAAGTCTGTTTCTGTAGATCCTGTCCATGAAAAATGCTACAAGAAAGTTTTGACTTGAATTGCCACTGTGCATTTCCCTTCCTTTCATGTCACTGACCCAACTTGCCAAATCTTTTACGTCCTGTCCTCGATTTGTGCTGCCAAATCACCAGTGAGGCCCATGGGGGTGTGAGCAACTCCTGCACCCATAGAAAAATAAATTGAACTACAAGGAATTCTAAATATATATATAACACACACACACATATATACTGTGTGTATATATATATATATATATATATATATATATATATATATATATATATATATATATATATATATATATATATATATATATATATATATATATACAAACGAGCAAAGAATAGTAGCGCACTCCTGGGTTTTCTCATATAAAAAATTAATTTATTATATCATAGTTAAAAATGGTCAGCAATCGACGTTTCGGCTCGTGTCCAGAGCCTTTATCAAGGCCGAAACGTCGATTGCTGACCATTTTTAACTATGATATAATAAATTAATTTTTTATATGAGAAAACCCAGGACTGCGCTACTATTCTTTGCTCGTTTGCATCTACTTTTCCCAGGAGCAGCACCCGGGTAGATGAAAGTTATTGCCAAAAGGAGTGCGGATCAGGAATATTGGATTATATATATATATATATATATATATATATATATATATATATATATATATACACACACACAGTATATAAAAATATAAGTAGGAATTTTCACACTATTCCCATGCTTACATGAAAGATGCACTTGTTATAATCAACAGCCTTGGATTCTTTCAACAGCCTCACACACATCATTATGGTCTGTGTCGTACAATCACAATGACGGGAAATAGATTTGCCAAGTACAGGAAATAGATTAAAATTCCCAGCTTCCATTGTACATTTGACCAGCTGGACCCCTGAGAATATAATATTTCCTCTTTCTGTAGAGCCTAATGAAAGGTGCTAATATGTTTGCATGAACGGCACGTGTCATTAGTAGCAGGCAATTGTTTAGGCGCATAGGAAATATTCTGGAAAAAAATGTTTGGAAAACGAGTTGCAGTTTCTGTCCCGGCTCCCATGTGTTTATTTACTGTTACAGGTTTAGAAAGAATTATTGGCATCAATAAAGAAAAGCATGTATGTGACCTTTGGTGTTGAAGCCATTTATATTTATGGCTCTTCATCTAAATGGAGTGGAATATTTAAATAGTCATGAATATTTAATTAAATATTCATATTTGTGGTTCTAATTAATTAACATGTACATTCTATAGCCCCAGCTACTTTTCCTCATATCTCTTATTCAAATCAAAATCAAATATCTCAGGTCAGTTGCACACGCTCCCAATTTACAGTGACTATTTTGCACTCCTTAGTGTTCTAGCACTTGCATCCTGGTTAAAAGTAAATGATTCATCTTGTGATCCCAGACCTGTATAAATGCACATTCCCTTAGACCTTGTACCTTTACTTGGTTAAGGAACATAAAATATTATTTAGCCCAGAGTGTTGTACCCTAGATACTGCCCTCATATCCCTTAAGGATAGGCCTTGTCCTTTCCCCAATGGGACAGCTGCATAGTTTTGTAACGTAAGGTCCATTCTAACAATTTATCTAGTCCTTTTCTCAGCTTTACACATTGAGATGCACAGGTTAGGGAGCTCTGGTGGTCACAATCTGCTGAGGTGTCCTATACATACTGCCTGACCTATGGCAAAGAACCAGGCTACCTTGCGCTCTAGCACTGTTGTTCGCATTTTGCATTCAATTTTTTTATCCAGCACTAGAGACAGAGAACAGCCAAACCATAGACAGAATTTCTCTTTGAATAAGTACTAAGGGACATGATTTGGCGGCCCTCTGTCTCACACTTCCATTTGGGGGTCTACATAAATGATCCGAGGTGTCACTTTATGTGATGGTGCAACCTAATCAATGAAGGCAAAATGCTCCTAGTAATGAGTCTTAGTTCATAAAACCTAGATGTTATGTGGAATTTGCTTTGTTTCCTTCTTTAATGACATATTCTGCATTAATATTTATAGTAAATGTACCCTCTTACGTTTAAAGAGTCTGGTTGCTGTAATTACTATGTCACCTAAAATGCTCATTTATAGATGCCTGAGACCACAGTCTATCTGGAGACGGCAACTGTATGAGGCAGCAGATTGGAGCTGACAGAGCATGATTCATAATTTTTTCAGCTAATAAATCTCTGCTCTGGAGTTTTGTGTCCATCTCCCTTGTCACTTTAGGCTTGGGACATTGAGGCCTAATATCCAAGAAACACAGGCACTGGCTTTCTCCATTTCAAAATGTACCATTTCCACCTAGGCAGATGCATGCAAAACATCCTTTTCTGTGAAAATGGCTATTGCACTAATTTAGGCACATATCTACCCTTTCCTTTATTGTGTCAGATATAAGATGAATCCTTTTCATTCAGTCTCCACAATGGTTTAACTGAACTGCAAATGGCAACACTGTATGTAATATAACAATGCTTGTTAAACAGCTGAAATGTGAGTATGAACATTATAATTTCCTAGAACACAACTACATGATTCTCCCTTTCTCATCTCATATATTTTTATATATAATTTATATCCCTCTCTGCTATTTCCACCTGGATGTCACAGTGACACCTAAAACTGAATCTCTCTAAAACAGAACTCATTATATTTCCTCCAACATCTTCTCCTGTCCTTCTGTCTTACTCAAGGTCAATAACATCACCTTTCTATCAACCACACAGATGTGCTGCCTAGGAATTATCTTAGACTTCCAGCTACCTTTTCTACTACATATCCAAACACCCTACTTCCCTGCCATGGACCCACAAGGTGGGCACAGACGTTATACTAGTTCCATATTGCTCTGCTGTCATTACCTTGCTGTACTACCATTGGTGCCTTGCTCTATCTGAGAGATATTCTATTTATAAGTAACTATAGGGCTGCAAATAATTATCATGTTTAGGCCCAATTTTGTCTAAATGCATATCAACAGTCAAGACTCACATTTATGACTCTTTAACCTAATTAAGTTTCTTTGTAGTCCAGAAATGTTATATATTTTTGACATTATTCATCTTAAAGATTACTGGAAAAGTTTACCATTTCTTTATATGAAGGAGAAAGTTCAGAGCTCAGAAGAATACCCAGCCATGGCAAAAATGAGGAGGTGAACAAAAATCCTGCTATAATCTATTATATTGTGGAGTTTTTTTTTTTACAGTAGAATTTACAGTCAAATGTATTAATTCTTAGAATGAGAAGAAACATAATGTGGTAATATAATAATTAAGATTTTTGTGGGGCCCATAAGAAAAATTCTTCCAACTCTGGCATTTACATTAATACTGAAAGGCTAGCCAAATTAACTTAATGGTCACATTGAATATGCAGTTTTCTATGCATTGTCCTGTACTCGATCTTTGTATCTACAAAAGAAAGTATACATCTAAATAAATTCACTCCTATTCTTTCCATCCTCATACAATTTTAATTTTTCATTCCAGAAGAGTAGTAAATAATTTGCAAAAGCAGGGTAAGAATAAAACAGAGCTTGTTGCTAAGCGTTCCCTCAAAGTAGTTCACATTCTGGTGATGCATCAGGATATTGAGATATATATGCAAACCTATGTAATGCTATTCTTCAGGAGCCAACCTACTCCCTTAAGGCTCTAACAAAGTAATGTCATAATTCTCTTCTATACTTGAAGTCTTGAAATAAAAAAGGACAACGATTGCACCTTCCATTATTGTCATTTGAGTCAAAGAGAATGCCTCCAGCCCCAATATCTCTGGCATCTATTTCTACAATGAAACCTTTAGCCAGATTCACAGCAGATAAAGAATGAAACTGATAAAAGGAAATGTCAAAGTTTGTTTGTGCCTCAAGAATCTAAAGCTCTGTTTCTTTTTCTTTTGGCAAGTAATAGGAACCATGAGTTAAGAGAAATACCTTAGGAATAATGAGGAAAACATTGAAAAATAATAATACCCCATCTTCAAAACATGTGTGTTCAGTATCATTAATGTAAATCCCCAAAGGGTTGCTCTGTATGCCTGGACTGGGATTAAAAATAGGCCCTAGCAATTCAACCATTCAAAGGCCCAAACAACACCCCATCAGCCCAAAAAATGGTGACTGTCTAATGGCATCTTACAGCAACCTATGTGGCATTTGCCTGAATCCACAGTCTGCCTGTTGGCCTGCAACAGTAGTGAATTTCCCAGAGGAATTCTTTTGGTGGTGTGCCCAAGTAACACTTACTATTTAGTCAGGCCACTATAAGGCACAAAATGCTACAGCTGAGTTATAAACAGTAGTGATGGGTGAAACTTGCTATTTCCATAGGGAAAAAAATCACAAAAATGGTAACATTTTGCCAAAAATGTCAATGGTCATTTTTTTTTTTTGCACCAAATGCATTGAAGTCAGGGGTCTCATCTATAAACACTGCGCAAGTTTGCACCGGGGCAGTAACCCATGGTGACCAATCAGATGTTTGCTTTTAGTGTTCAAACAGCAGCTGGCTGAAAAGAAAAAAGCTGATCACTGGTTGGTTGCTATGTGTTACTGCAAATTTGCCCAGTGTTTATAAATGAGACCCAGAGAGTGTTTCTTCTTGCACCAAATGCATTCAATGAGTGGTTTTTATTGCTTTTTTTATCCTGTTTGGAAAAAACTTTTTTTAAACAAAACACATGCCAAAAGGCAAATTCGAAGCAAATCTGTATGAGGTGAAAAAAAACTCACCCCTAAGGGTAGAACTACACGAGAGCTTTTACCTGCGATAGCATCCATTCTGACTCGCTGAGATGAATCGCAGGCGTCACTTCAGATGCACCAAATCTAAGGTAAGTAATAGGAATGTTGGACGTTGTCGCTGCGTACATCTGAAACAACTGTCGGATGAAGACGCAACATGCATCGTTTGAAACCGACAGTCGTGTAGGATGCACGCAGCGACAACATCCTCCGTTCCTATTACTTACCTTAGATTGGGCGCATCTGATGCGACGCTTGTGATTCATCTAATCGTGTCGGAACGGATGCTATCATAGGTAAAAGCGCTCATCTAGTTCTACCCTAATGAACAGTCTAGAAATCTAGCAAATGGAACAATAGACTGGGTAACACCTGTGCAGCCTACAACTGTGATTTTCCCTGTGACATCAGAACTGGTGTTACACAACCTTAATCATTTTATAGTTGAATTGAAGTGATGGAGGTCAAATTGAAGTGATGGAGGTCAAAAACCTTTAAATGTAAAATATTCAATATTTTACATGTAGCATCTGGTTATTTGCTATATAAGTACTGATAATAGACCAAGGGAGCAATACAAGCATGACAATTTTATTTGTATTTTTATTTTTTACTTTTTACTTTTTTTTAATGTTCCTTTTTATTAATGGATAGTATCCTTAGAGGCAGGAAATGAATTATGGAGCAGTGTAAGAACTTGATGCCTGTAAATCCAGGTTACCGTAATCTGAATAGTAGCAGATATATTTCTAAGACAGCATTATTACTGCCAACAATACAGATTAGAGTAGAAAAATAAATAGAAACCTTGGCCTACAACTAAAGACTATACTTACTTTTCTAATCCACACAAAATGTATTCCCGTATAGACCATATCTTTGTCGCACAAACCTTATTGCCAAATATAACCTCTGCTAAAATTGTACCAATTGCATGGTCAGATCATTCTTTAGTAGTAGTGGACTTGACATCACTGATAAGTAAGGCTACTGAATTCCAATGGAGACTGAACAATGCCTTGTTAGCTACGCCGCAGTTACGATCCCAAATTGAAGGTAACTTCACCAATCACATTATGGGAAGCCCATAAATCTGTATTATGGGGAGACATTATAAGTATGGCAACAGCTCGCAAAAAACAAAAGCACACTAGAATACAGGAACTTGAAAATAAATTATTAATTTGGAGAGGCAAAACAAAATTAGAGTCTCTCCTAAATTGCAAACCACTATTTTAGATGTTAAAAGGGAATTGGATCTGCTCTATACACAAGACATCGAAAATATACGTCAATGGCAGATTAATAGGCGTTATCGCAAAGGGAATAAACCAGATACTCCCCTGGCTTGCACCTTTCACTCAGTAATGTCTCCACATTCTCCATTATATAAAATTCTGGTTCTATTACTGGCAACCCGAAGATGATCTTACGGGAGTTTGTCGATTTCTACTCCAAAATATATCAGGATCCATCTACTTTCAATGTGCCACATGCAGATAGCTTATTTGCTACGGTACAATTACCCACCTTGACCCCTGAACAGCGCCTATTAATGGATAATAATATTACTGTGGAGGAAACTTTATTGGCGATTAAATTACTCCCCACCTCTAAAACCCCTGGACCAGACGGCTTTTCAATTTTGTACTATAAAAAATTTGCCCCGATCTTGGCTCCACATCTTATGAATTTATTTAATAGCTTAATGCAAGGAGGTAAACTACACTCGGACTCTATATTGGCACAGATCGCTTTGATTCCTAAACCTAATAAAAATCCACTGGATTGTGGCAATTATCGACCCATTTCCATATTGAACAATGATGTCAAAATTCGGGGGAAAATATTGGCTACGCGCCTGAACTCATTCTTAGCAACCCTAATTCATCCTGATCAGTAGGATTTGTCCCTAATAGAGACGGGGGCGATAATATTAGACGCCTGTTGCAATTGTTATACACCGTTAACTCCTCCCAAACCTCAGCAGTGCTATTAGCGCTAGATATTCAAAAGGCGTTTGATTCAGCTTCCTGGGAATATTTATATTATATCTTGCGCAAATGGAACTTTGGGGATAAATTTATTTCTTCGATTCAGGCTCTATATAACACTCCACAAGCCTTCCTTAAATGGGGTCCCTTTGCTTCTGATAAGATTACACTCTACAGGGGGATGAGACAGGGGTGCCCCCTTTCCCCACTCTTATTTATCTTAGCGATTGAGCCCCTAGCAGTATTGATTACACAGGACCCAAGAATTGCTGGTACGACAATAGCTCACCAAACTCATAAACAAATGCTATTTGCTGATGATTTATTGATGACTCTGACAAAGCCACTTACATCTCTCCCACATTTGTTTAATATCCTCCATCACTTTGGGCGAATATCTGGTCTGCCGATTAACTCGACTAAATCTGATGCCCTTCCCTTGAATATTTCCCCATCACAGGTAAAATTGCTTAAGCTTAATTTTGATTTGCAGTGGACAGACAAACAGATAAATTACTTAGGGGTAAAAATAACCCCAACCCTCGAAGGTTTATATCAGGCTAACTACCCTCCTCTCTGGATAGATATTGATAAGTCTCTAATAGCCTGGTCTAAATTACGTATATCATGGTTCGGCAGAATAAATGCAATAAAGATGGTTCTTTTACCAAAAATTTTATATTTTTTTCAAGTTTTGCCAATTGAAATTGCAAGGTCCCATCTACATAAATTACAACGAAAGTTTACGAATTTTATTTGGGCTGGGGAAAAAACACGTTTGGCCCAAAAAACTTCATTTTTACCCAGGAATAGGGGTGGCCTGAGTGTTCCTAAAGTTTTTTTCTATTATCAAGCAGCACAAATTGCGCCGTTAATTCATTTCTATAGACCTACCCTTCCATTGTGGGCACAAATAGAAGTGGCGCTGCTCAAGCCGATTAATCCTGCAGCGTTACCATGGATTTCTAAATGTGAGAGGCCCATTACTTCCACCCCAATATTAAGAATGGCGCTAGCCGTATGGGATCAGGTTATACTGAAAGCCCCTTTGAAATCGCCACATTGTCCAGCTATGCCTATTATTGGTAACCCTGTCTTTCCACCAGGTCTGCAGGATAGTGATTTTCACTGGTGGCATTCCCATAACATGCTCTTTGTAACTCAGTTTTTTGGCTTAATGGTCCATTATAGTTGAACAGTATAATCCTCCAAGAGTGGAATGCTTCCGATATATACAGATCCAACATTTCCTTAATGAAGTGACTAAAGGGTGTACTAATATCCTATCCTCTTCAGCTTGGGAACAAATGTGTATCAAATTCCCTTGTAGTGGGAGTATCATATCTATGCTGTACAAGGATATTCTAAATTCATCATTTACCTCTCCTCCGACATATACTATCCAATGGGAACGGGATCTAAGTAATATAATAGATTACACTTCCTGGCAAAAGACGTGGGTGAATACAGCTAAATCCTCCATTAATACACTGGCACAGGAAACTCTATACAAGGTGATCTCTAGATGGTACATGGTTCCTGTCAAGCTACATAAATACTACCCCACTGTTAGTCCACTCTGTTTCCGACATTGTGGAATGGACGGTACTATGATACATGTTTGGTGGCAGTGCAGACAGGCGTTCAGATTTTTGTCCAGAATATTTACACTAATTGATTCAATAATGGGAATTAGACTCCGAAAAGATCCTCTGCTAACCTTGCTCAATACTGCTATTCCGATTTCAGACAAATATCATCGCAAATTGATACCGTTTATTTTTATAGGGGCGAAACAAACTATTCCCGCCTCTTGGAAGAAAAGTTCTATTGCTATGGTTATGTTTCGTATGAAAATGAACTGGATCATGGTAAATGAAAGATTATTGGGTATATCTACTGATACCCATACTAACTTTACTAAGGTCTGGACCCCCTGGCTGCATTACGCCAGACTACGCTAATTTTTGTCTAGTGCAGGCTTTACAATTTTACGATTCCCCTGTATCACTCAATACCTGGTTCGCTTGTTGATTCGTACTAAATTGAAACCTATATGATCAGGCCCGGATTTGTGGAAAGGCCACCTAGGCCCGGGCCTAGGGTGGCAGGATTTTAGGGGGGCGGCATGCTGCTCAACCACACCCACATTTGTTCAAAAATACTGGGGATGCGCTGGAGATACAACCATTTCCCATGCGCCAATCCCCATTGCTCCTGTCCCCCTGGAGGGGAGAGGGGCGATGAACGGCAGTGGGCCTAGGGGCGCCCAGTATGTAAATCCGGCCTTGTATATGATGGAATTTAAGGTAGCTTCAAATCCTGAATTAAGAGCTAGCTGACAATAGTATAATAACCACGGACACGGTTGATTGAGTTTACTGTTCAGTTTTTCTTTTTATTTCATTTTCTTAAATACATAGTCTTTATTGCTGATACATATTGTTTTCCGATGTGTAATTATGTGGAGTGTCTGAAACCAGTGTTTTTCCTTCACTCTCACGACATTTGAATGTTATGATGATAATCCCCTCTGCGTAGGAGGATATACACTTTCTACATTTAAGAATGCATAAAAACCTTTGTTATGTGGAAAGTATATACTATTTGCTGTCTAATAAAAAGTTTTGAAAAGAAAAATAAATAGAGGTGCACCGAATCCTGGCTATGATTCAGGATTCGGCTAGACCTGAGCCTTTTTGGCAGGAGATTTGGTCTAATCTGACTGCCTGCCTGAACTGAATCCAAACCCTTAAAAACGTGACTTTAGACCATGTCACGATGGACTGCCCTTATTTTTTTTCTCATGCTTAGGGTAGAACTACATCGGAGATTATGATCACATTTTGTGGGTCAGATTTTATCTGATCATGGCATGCAACACAACGCAATGCGGCGCAACATAACTTAACAGCAAAAGCTTTTGTAGGTTGCTACAAAATCTGATGCCCCTAGGCTATAATGTAAAGTCGGATCAGATAAGTCAGATGAAGTCTTTAGTCTATGCATTTACATCCGATGTTTATATATTTCAATGAGTATTTTTTTATGGGAAACTGGCATTCCCCCTACATTTCCTAACATATGGCACAACATAAACTATACACTGGGCTCATGTGTAGGGCAATATAACAACTTTATTTTATTTTATTAAGGTTTCCCAGACTTGTGTAGTGTAATGTATTTGCTGCAACATATACGTCCATTGAACTTTAACTTCCTGCCCTATGCAAATTAAGAGATCTTTTGAAAGCAGAAAGGTTGGGACAAAGTCGGACAGAGCGTGGAAGAGAATTACAGAGAAGGGGTGCAGCCCTTGCAAAGTCTTGTATGGGAGCATGTAAGGAGGTAAAGAGACAAGAGTTGAGAAGCAGCTCAGTAGAGGAGCATAATAATGTGTGTTAATGCTGGAATGGCCGTACCAACGAATGAACGATCTCCAATTATTTGCCGTATGCACACCGATATCTATACATCTATGGCCACTTTTAGTGGAGTGTTGTTGCCTAAAACCAGATTGCAGCAGGTTATTGTCAGAGGAATAGCGTTAGTCTGTGAAAGACTAGGCCCTCAAGTATATTAGAGAGGAAAGGTAGCAGAGAGATAGGCCAGAGCTTATCAAGATTGGAGGGATCATGGAGTCTGTTTACTATAGTGCGGTAAAAATCATGGACACTTCATACAAAGGGTAGCAGGCAGAACATAGGCATCCCTGCAAAATGTATTGTTCATAATGTGCAAACTTTCTTTTGCACTCCTTGAGCTGTACTCTGCACAGGTTGTTCCTGCCACTGCTCTGTCTATGGGCCCCCCAAGTACTTGTGCACAGTAACATTGGTAAATGGGCTCTTCTGTTTTTTCGTTTCACAGGATTTTGAAATTCAGCAGTGTTTTCACATGCTGATAATTTGCAGCAAGCGTAAAGTAGAAGGATATCATTTTATAGCCACCGAAATTCATCTTTATTCCCTTATTGTTTTCCTCTTCCATGCACCATATACCTTGTGTGCTCTTTCTATACAATGAGTGCATCCCTGAAGGGTTATGGAGAGAAAAAAAACTTCTATCTGTACTCGGATAAGACAGAAAAATGAATTACACTTATACTGAACAGTTTGCCTCAATTTGTAGTAGAAAAAAATATTTTTTGAACATTTTCCAACACTGGAAGGCATTTAAATTAATCCTGGCAGCATTGGGGAAACCTTTGCTGTGACCCTTCAAACATTTCTTCACAGAAATATTTTTCAGTTGCAAGACGTGTTTTCTCAGTGGAAATATAAAAAAGACTATGGAGACCCATTTATGTGAAGATAATCAACAGTGTTATTTTTCAGTAGAAAAATTAGCCCATATAGCAATCTTTGATTATTAATTATGTGTTTCACATCATTTGCAGCCAGTGAGATACATTTCCAAAGATGTTATGGAAAAGATTGCATGATAATTGGAAATGCAAACTCTAATACAAACAGTAAATAATAACTAATTAATATGTACAGTATATAGAACTGGAATCTCTTTGAATTGCATAAGCCAAATAGCTATAATAGATATCCCCCCCAACAGATCAGTTGATTTCCAGAATTGAGGGTGGTAGGTAAAATAATGAGAAAGAAAGAAACCCTGTGTGATCATTTAGAAGGATGAAGACAGGGGAAGATGGAAATGGGACAACAGGTCAGGTGGAGAGGTGGGTATGGGATACGGGGGATTGGGTGCAAGATACTGAAGGAAAAGGGGCAGGCAGGGACCTCATCTTGAGAATGAAATAATACTAGGAGGACCAGCAGATGGAGCAGGGAAGTTTGTCCTTAATATGGTACAGTGGGGCAGTAGATGTTATTCAGGATATAATGAGTGTGATTTTTATTTTTAAAAAATGTTGCAGGAATGGCAGTAGACCTGGGAAGCAGTGGAGTTCAGTGTGCAGCAGGACAACTTGGTCATGGGGTTCCATGATGAGAACAGACCATGAAATCAGTTTATTGTGTCTGATGGGTAATAAGAAACATGTAGGGTGCAACGAGTGAAGCCTTTATGCACTGCATTGTAATCCCAGAACCACTTGCCTGGGATTAATATTCTTGGGTTAGGGATAGGTATGTTTAATTGCATGTTTACCTGGACTACTTTAATAGGAAAGGGGAGCTATTGGGTTTCAAAAGTGGAAAGCAGGTTTGCGGGGTACAGGTAAAAGACCTGAAGTGAAGTGTTATAAAGGTTGGGGAAGATTGAGGTGAGAGAAAAATATGCAAAGTGTGAGGGAAATAAAATATGAGGAGTTTTGAGGGGACCCTTGTTGACAGTCAAGGGGGAAAGTGTCACTTGGGTTTAAGAACATCTATGAATCTGGCCACTGTTGCTTGCCTGAGTAGGCATATACTGTATGCACCATAATAACTAAACACAGCTACATAAATGGCTGTATTCATATTGCTAATGAGCTTACAGTAAAGCTGGCCATAGATGTAAACATTTTTAAAAGATGTTTTTTGTTATCGTTAGACCAAGCTTATCTTGAAACGATCGTTTAAATGTACGATTTGCCCATCAACTAAAAAGAGCATTTCAAGCGATGTTGTCTAGTTGAAGCCATGAAACTGAAGGTAGTTGCCTGCTTGGCCCTACAAACAATTGGACATTAGTAAGATTTCACTGTGACAGATGAAAATGTTCTAACCTGGCCGATCAATTTTCTGACCGATGGACGAAAAATCGTTAGATGCACGATCGTTCGATTCCCACTAACCTCACGATACTTATAAAATAAGATGTGTTGCTTTATATAAATATATATTTGCATTTACTGCAGCATGTACTGTCAGTATACACATAGACACATGCTATATCAGGTGCTTCCCTTGGACAACATGATAAGCAAAGTAATATATAACATGTACAAATATATTTGTTGTTCTGGGATGAGTAGCAGAAAGCAGCATTTCTGATAGATGTCTTTTTTGCTCACACACAATCCTTCAGACAAAATGCTTTATAAATCTTTCTGAGTGTTGGTGTATCAAACTTCCATTATTTCCATTCAGTAATAGATCTCTGCATTTTGCTTCTGCCCAACTAAAATCAAATATCTCTTTTTGTTTTTTGGGTAGGTCTGACAAGTTAAATAAGCACTACTGACAACAGCGCTCTACTTACGTTGCTGAAATGTTTCATGATTGATTCAGCAGTGTGTTTAGGAAAGGCACACATACAATGGCCAAACCTGGATGGTATCCAACCTCTGCCCAGAGGCCAAAAACACATGGATACCATTCCAAGGGGATGAACATTTCTGAATTACAAAATGTGCTAGGAGGCAAATTATTTAAAAATATAAGCATAAGCTAAATTATAAAATTTAGGATGCATCACTTTATTTATTCTTAGTTTTAATACCCTGTGGGTATGTTAATTGTTTCTGTATACAAATTTGCTTATGTAGATACATTTACTAGATAACACCATATTACATTACAAACTGTATTCTTTACTGTGTTCCTACAGACATTTAAATCGAACATATCAAAGACCACATGTATCCTCTTGATTCCACAGATAGCCAACCTACCAAAGGACTTGTACCATATAACAATACTAAATAATAAGACCAGGAGTGCCCATACTTTACTTATGCGAGGTCTACTTTTAGTGATGTTGTCCCATTATGATCTACATCCATAAAATAATTGTTAGCATTCTGTTCCATAGAAAATATTGCTTAAATATTATATTGATTTATAAAATGAATCTCTTTGGGGACGGGGTAAGTTATGTATATTTAAATTAATTAAATGAATCCACTATGCTAGAGGGATGAAAGTGCATATGGCTGTGGTCATAGAAATTGAAAAGAATATTAAAATCTATTAAGCTAGCTTGTATGCATTATTCCACCTGTATTCTATAAAGCTATTTTGCTCAAAATAAATCTATCACTCGCTAGTTGTGTAGAGACTTGGAAGATGACAGGTTTATCTGCCGTACTGTAAAAACCAACTGGCATAAAGCGATGTGTACAAAGGACACTTACAAGAACAATTGCCTCTGGTACTGCATCTTGCTAATGTCACTTCCATTGATCATTCCACTATCGTCTTCTGCAACATCTGTTTGGGTGCTTACAAAAGAACAGAGCCTAAATCTGACTGATTTCTAATGCACACATTTTAGCCACATCTGGTGGTGGAATCACATATCATAATCATGTAAACATATATAACCATTAAAGAATGTGTTATATAGCAAGTAGTACTTTGAAACTATATATACTATCTATAACTATATTTCAGATAGATACACAAGTCAGTACAGTGGTGGAACGGCCGTGCACACAGATCTGTTTGTTATCATACAGATAATAAGGATGCAAATATGCATCATGCAATTATATGTAAAAGTCAAGTCTCAAGGGGGTTAAGTTCTTGAAACAACTAGAAGATAAAATCCTGTATGGGTTGGTCCTACACTTTCTGTTAAAGATCTGGAAGAGGTCAGGACATCCAAATCCTATAAACTAGTAGCAGACTAGGATATGCGTGGCTAGCCATACAGTGGTCATTCTAAGGGGCAGATTTAGTTTTGATTAAGTTTTGTAGAGGAGCTAGTGTTAAAAATTGCAAATACAACCTATGGGGTACAATTGAACCTAAAAATGAAGAGAGGGCTATAAGAAAACCACAGAGAAGTGCCACTGTTTGTTTTTTGTTTGACAGAGGCAAATCTCTCTGCACCAGCTTGGGGCACCACCACATATTGGAGAAACTTGGCATTTTCACTTAAGATATATGCTCACAAGGAAGTGGCTACATGAAATCCAGGAAATGGGACTGTGATATTTTCCATTCACATACGGGACATAATCCTGTGAATAAAATATACTCTTGAAGGATTCATGGTACATGATGGAAAGGATGATGGAAGGTTGACCATGGACCATGGAGACACTTTGAGTCTATGCACCCAGTAAATAGTCACACTGAAAGCAGGTTGCTCATTGAAATCATTCTATTCATTGGTGCTGTGCTTTTAACATAAGCAGAACCTTGGTTTACTGTATTATCAGGTTGCACTATGCAGATGGTTTCCTTTAAGCTTTTGAGCTCTCAATGATACTGGAGCTCAGAGGTTACTATGTATAATCTGCAAATATTCCCTGCACACTGTTCTGAGTGAAATGTATATGGATTTCGCACTTTACAATCGCTAATCTCTTCCTGCTCCAGTTGATTTATGAATCAGCTCTGCCGTTATCTTTTTTACTGTATGCTCCCGATGAATCAAAGATACCAAGGATACAGAGCAATCCCACAATATATTTTTTGGTCCCTCTACAGGTAAATATTAAAGATTATTATATATATTTACATGATACATACTGTATGTGTATAATGAAAATCTGAATGATATGTTGCCTTGATTTTCTTTGTAATGTTTATGAAAGTACAATGCATCAGTTTTAATAGAGAAAGTTTTGCTTACTGCAGTATTTACCTGCACGTCCAGAAAAAGTCCAGAAAAAGTCTTATTAAAGAGCTATGGAACACGAATGGTAATATTTGACCCTTGTGTCATCATTAAAGGTACACTAAACCTGAAAATTGCTTGGCAAATTGCTCAACTACAGAGAGGCATACATATACAAAATATAGACCTAAAGTATTTACACCTAGGGGCAGATGTATCAAGGGTCGAATATCGAGGGTTAATTAACCCTCGATATTCGACTGCCGAATTAAAATCCTTCGACGTCGAATATCGAACGATTCAAAAGATTTTAATCCATCGATCGAAGGATTATCCTTCGATCAGAAAATTGTTAGCAAGCCTATCGGGACCTTCCCCATAGGCTAACATTGGCCTCGGTAGGTTTTAGGTGGTGAACTAGGAGGTTGAAGAAATTTTTAAAGAGACAGTACTTCGATTATCGAATGGTCGAATATTCGAACGATTTTTAGTTTGAATCATTCGATTTGAAGTTGAAGGTCGTAGTCGAAGGTCGAAGTAGCCAATTCGATGGTCGAAGTAGCCAAAAAAAACATTCAAACTATTTTTCCTCGATTCCTTCACTCGAACTTAGTGAATGGGCCCCCTAGAATTATGGTAGATGCACAAATATTAACCAAACAAGGAATGCTTAATGCTTATGTTGCTCATTTTTCTGTTTGCTTATGTTGCTCATTTTTTTAGTTTGGCTGCATTTGACTGGTCATGCCCTTAGTGATGTCTTCTCATTTATGCTTGGCCACAACCCTGTGCATTTTCATCTTGAAACCCAGACTATGAAACCCCACCTACTGTACAGGTGGAGGCTGTGGGTGGGATGTGGCCCTCTAAGGGGCAAATTTACTAAAGGGCGAAGTGATTAACGCTGGCGAAAATTCACCAGTGTGAAGTCATTTCACAACTTTGCAAATTCGCCAGCGATGCTGATAGCCTAGCGCAACTTCGCACCCTAATGCTGGCGAAGTTGCACTCTGGCGAAGGGGGTGAAAATACACAAATTTACTAACATTGTTTTTTTTCTGAACGTGACCTCTTTCGCCAGAGTTTACTTTGCCAGGTTACAGCAGGCGAAGTACAATAGAGTAGATAGGAGTTTTAAAAAAAAAAAGTTGAAAAAATGTCTAAGTCCCAAAATAGTTGACATTCTTTCTAAGTCCCAAAAAACGCTGTAGTTTTTTGGGTGATAGGCTGAAAAAGATCAAATTTTTTTTAGGGTGCCCACCTTCCCCCCTTCATTTGTGGCACCTTAACTATACTGTGGGCACATGTGTAGAGCATTAGAAATAATTAGAAATAATAATAATAATAATAAACTTTTATTAAGTTTCCCTGTGCTTGTGTTGTGTATGTATGCGCTGCTATACACGTCCATTGAAATTCAAATTTAGCGCCGTATGCAAATTAGCCTTAGCTAGTGCAATTTCGGGCTGATCATCGTAACTTCTCTAGCGCAACTTCGGAAACAATTGGTAACTTGTGCGGAACTTCGGATCTTTGTGAATTTGCGATGTCCTGACAAATCTACACCTGGCGTAGTGCGGCGAAGTGCGGCGAAGTGCGGCGAAGTGCGGCGAAGACAACGCTGGCGGATCTACGGAGGTAAGTAAATTTGCCCCTAAGAGTTGTGGCTCTCAGAATGACTTTGATCTCCTTATCATTATATAACATCACTGTCCCACAATATGGAAGAATAATTTAATATTTATAAAATGCAGTATATAACTCCTCATGGGTGCATAGAAAAAACATTATAAGATAAATAATGACAAAATGTCGTAGACAAGCAAATAGGAAAACCCCCAATGGGCTGGAATAACATATAGATGTTGCTTAGGGAGCTTGGTAACAAATGACAAAGTTCTGGGGGTTGATACGCAATACAGTCTAATGCATCTTTAATGTTCAGAGCTTGTACAAAATAGGAGACTTTTTGTCTGAATTCCTCTAAAATGTATAGTCCAACAAACACGGCAGTAATTAGGTGTCTGGGGCATTGTATGCCCATAAAAATTTCAGGCCATGATAACATTTTATAGGTTCCAAAAATAAAGACAGAAAAATTATTCCATGCAGATTTATTAATGTAAAAATGAACACAGTAAATTATCATAATTTATGGGCAAATTATGGGCAATTATGGCCATTCCAGGAAGCAAGCAGATTTATAAGCTGGATCCAATAAACTCCACAAGCCTTGCTTCGGGCAGGTTTTTTTACTATAAATTTTTTATTGGTTTCATCAAAAAAAAAGTGGCTCCTTCAAAGTTTATTAAACTTTACTGGTTTATTTATATAGCTCTGTGAGAACAGATAGGAAATAAAACAAAGGCGTTATATCTTCATCTATTTGTCAGGTTAATATTTAAAAGATTTTGAACTGCATATTTCCGGTGAGCAAAATACTTACTGTAGGTTATCATCACCAAGGGTAACATCTAAAGGCACATTTGTTTATTTGCCTTTTTATAAATCTATTTAACTGTCTATTCATTTTCTCTTTGTCAATAATGTCGGAGGTTATAGATCTCACTTATTTTAAGAGGGTTAGCAAAGTATAAAATGTGAACAGGTGCGGAGTAATTTGTTATTTTGCCCACAATGTACCTACCCCAAGCCTTTTACACTGGAATGGAGTGCAAAGAGTTCATCATCATCATCATCATCCTTCATTTATATAGCTCTGACATATTTCACCATGCTTTACAGAGTTGTGCTTATCTCTGTATGTGGTGCTGCTTGAATACAGAAACAAAATAATGTACAATGCACAGAAGAGAGGAATTACTTGGGCTTTCCCTGGCATGACCTCTCATTGCACATGGTTCAGAAGGCTCAAGGAAGGAGCTGCAGAGCTCTGTACTTAAAGAGGTTGTTCACTTTTAAATTCACATTTAATATGATGTAGATAAATATATTCTGAGCCAATTTGCAATTGGTTTTAATTTGTTATTATCTGTGGTTTTTGAGTTATTTAACTTTTTATTCAGCAGCTCTCCAGTTTGCAATTTCAGCCATCTGGTTGCTAGGCTGCAAATTACCCTAGCAACCATGCATTGATTTGAATAAGAGACTGGAATATGAATAGGAGAGGCCCGAATAGAAAGATGAGGAATAAAAAGTATCAATAACAATAAATGTTTAGCCTTACAGAGCATTAGATTTTTAGATGGGGTCAGTGGCCCCCATTTGAAAACTGGAAAGAGTCAGAAGAACAAGGCAAATAATTAAAAAAACTATAAATAAATAATGAGGGCCAATTGAAAAGTATCTTAGATCAGCTATTCTATAAAATAGTAAAAGTTAATTTGAAGGTGAACCACCCCTGTTGTTCTCAGGGATCAGGGATTATCTGTGAGCGCTACATTCTGCATTCTAAAACCAGAAGTTGATTGTAAGACATTAAGTGCAAATACCTTATGGATGCACTATAACAGGCAGAAAATGTTCCACCACTCGCATGGTACCCATAATAAAAGTATATATTATTTATCTGCAGAGAAGTCAAACAGTGTTAGCTGCCATACTGACTGTGTAATATTATTGCTTACACTTACCTCCCCAGTGCACCTTTGGCTTAGACCACACAAGAGAACTGGGCTACATTTGAACCCTTGAACTGAACTTATTACTGGTCAATATTATGGCAAGGTATTGTTTTTAATCAGATCAACTGAGCAAATAGGAAATGAATACTTCACTTAAAATGCATTAGTAGGTAATGTATTAACTAGGGATGCACCGAATCCACTATTTTGGATTTGGCCAAACCCCGAATCCTTTGCACAAGATTCGGCCAAATACTGAACCAAATCTGCATATGCAAATTAGGAGTGGAAAGGGGAACATTTTTTTACTTCCTCGTTTTGTGACAAAAAGTCACGGTATTTCCCTCCCCGCGCCTAATTTGCATATGCAAGTTCAGATTCGGTTCAGCCAGGCAGAAGGATTCTGCCAAAGCTGAATCCTGCTGTAAAAGGCCGAATCCTGGCCAAAACCTGAACCGAGTCCTGGAAAACTGAAATGATGGTCTTAAATCGTGAAACACCTGCCCCATTTAAGCTTAATGATAGAGAATTGCTATTCACAGGACGTTCTACTTTCCTTGCGTGTATTGTAAGAAAATAAAGTGGTACTGAAAATGACCTTAAAAGCAGACTCAGCAGAGCAAAACGATGTTTGGAAGTCCACCCAATACAGAATTAATACCAAACTACAACTGTACCAGAGCTGCATCTTGGCTCACAGTGCTGGAATATGACAGAAAGTGACCTAGCCAAGCTGTCAGCTTTCCATACAACAAGTCTGAGAAGGATTCTGTACATCTTATTGCCACAGAAGATTTCAGTCTATGGCCTTCATTCAGTCTCACCATGAGGACATGGCCCCCATCATAATGCAAAGGCGATGGAGGTGGATTGGACATGTTCTAAGGTGTAACATAGACTCAGACACCAACATTGCTTTTCACTGGACACCAGATGGAAAATGGAAGAAAGAGTGGCCTAGAGTGACATTGTAATGTCCAGCTGAGGCATGACATAATATGGTGCAACAAAAATGGGTCACAGTCACAAAACTGGCCATAGACAGGTAGAAGTGAAACTCCTTTGTCGTTGCCTTACACACCAGTGGAGTCTAACAACTCAATGAACAATTCCAAATTTTCTCAACTCACTTGAGTTGCTTAAATTTAAGGATCGGGTTTTGCCTTGAACATGTTGTGAGATTAAACTAGGGCTAATGGACCTGTAGTATCCACCAGCTGAATGCTTCCCTTGTGACAGCTTCTAACTCTTCTGACTGATTATGTTTTTATATGCTGGGGACATTGTACTTTACTCTTCATATACACAAGTCACCGTAGCCCTATTATATGGTGGGGTCACTGTACCTTTCTATGCTGGGGGGGATTCACTATACAAATATAAAGTTCTGAACCATATATTATGTGCCTTTTTATGCAGAGGGTCATTAACAAATATATATTGTAATCACTGGGCAATAATTTGCTAGAATGGCACACTGACCACGTCACTTAACATTACATTATCATTCTGCACAGACAGCATACAGTAAACCTACATGGGATTAATGCCCTAAAAAACAGCATTGATATTGTGACTCTGGACCCTTACTATAGCATCCCTATCATACTGATATGGTTAATGTACACATTGAATATGTACTTTTCAGTGTGAGCCAACAGCTGTCGGAAGTTCAAAAGATCAAGGCTTTAATGCCACATGTGAAGAACGGTTGATCTGTCAACTACTTTTCTGGTATCGCTTTTCAGAACTGCAGAACTTGCTAATTGTTTCTCGATGTGTGTTTGCACTTCCCGACAGCTGTGCACATATTGTTAAACCAAGTTATAGCCAAGCATCAATATTCCTATCAAAGTCTATTTCTTTCTTTTTCATTAAAAATATAGGACTGGATCACTACTGAACCAGAGAGCTGTGTGTAAGTGCACCAAACTTTTACAATGGAGTCTTATGATGTGTACTTGGTGTCTATGGAATATTATGTATCATAGCCTACTATGTTGGTTTATTTGTTGTATAGTGTTACTGCACTTTGCTACACTAAAAAGTCTATTTGTCAAGAACTGGTCACTAGTAATGAGACCAATGGGAGCCATTGACCTGTGAGACAGGTTGTGACTTGTGGGCCTTCCCATTGCCCACTGATTACATGTCATATTCTGTCCTGTGTTGGATCCTGTGTCATGAACTCTATTGCCCTCGAGTTCATTAAGTCACAGGAAGGGGTGTGTCGGGCACAGAAAAAAAAAACATTTACTTAGAGTAAATACTGTATAACTATAGAGTAAAAAAAAACCCTCCTCCCAGGCCACTCTCTCTTACCAGTGAGGAAGGGGAAGCAAGTCGGGAGGGAGTGGGTAAAGTCGGGGCGGGGTGTGGGCAGGGAAGATGCAGGACAGGAAGTGGTATTGGAGTGCGCCGGACCCCTCTGAAGATTTTTTGCATGGGGGCCCGGCCTACTCTAGTTACGCCACTGGGTGGAACATCAAGTGGGTTGCCCTGGGCATTTTAGGGTCAACATAACTACTGGTCTTTTAAGCTACAGTGGTGACTTTTTGCTGTCCCTGGTAACGTATCACTTGTGGCACCTTGCCTTATAGGGATGCCACCTTTTCTGGAAAAAAATACCGGCCTTCCTATATTTTTATGGTTTTTCCCTATCAATAACATGGCATCAAGCAACATTTATACCGGTCAGGCCAGTAAAATACTGGTGAGGTGCAACCCTTCTCATAGGAAAAGCAGAGGCACGACTTATGGCATCTCCTACTCATAAATAGAAATAGAAATTAGCAGAGGAGGTCAGTTCTGTATGCACATAAATCTATTTCCACACATATCCACACGTGGTCCACCCAAAAATTGTTTTTGGCGTAATGGAAGGGATCGTAATTCAAATAACAATTAATATACATTTATCACTCATGTTCTATGTTGTGTGCCTGTAAACATATTTGCTAGTGAAAAAAGAACCTTTGAATATTTTAATTTAATATTTTAAATCAAAAACTACAAAATAAAAATATCACTCTTTTTAGATTGTAAGCTTTTGTGAGCAGCGCCCAGTTCCTCTTTTTTATTCTATGACCCTTGTTTGTTAAATTATTGTATAGAGTCATTTTATTGTTTTACATAAATTGAAAGCACTGTTTAACTTTATGGCTCTGTATAAAGGATGATGCAGTATATTTTCCCTTTAAACTTGAAATGAACTGATTAGTAAGGGCCAGGTTTAAAGTTAATCAGGCATTGTTACAATGGGGATCTGTATTCCTGCCACAGTCTAACAGGCCCCCCTAGAGGCAAGCACCAGAAAAACAGACAGAACTGTGGAATTTGTTTTCATTGTTAAACTGCTTTGTGTCCTGCCTTTGTCTTTTCCTTAATTAACCAATTCGCCCATCTGTTCCCTTGCACGGTGCTAACAGGATGCATCCCCAATTTCCTCAGTTTGTACCGCTGTGTTGCTGGGATGACATTGTCCTTGCTAATAGTGGGGTTAGCAGAAGCAGTCATTGACACACGGCAGACGTTAATTGATTCCCTTTGATGTTGGCATTGCATTCCTTTCTGAAACAGTTATTCAGAATCTCTGTACATGATCTAGTGTAAAGCATAGACAGAAAAGAATGTTGGCTTACCACAATTAAGCCCTGATTTAATTTCTTATTGATTTCCAGCAGGTACGCTGTGTGGGGGTTATACCAGTAAGTGACCCTGACTTGACTGAATTGCGGGGCTTTGCGGTTCTATCGCATGAAGGCTGCACTCCCTTAGAGCTGGGTGCCTAGAACCAAAAAAGTTTAATACATTAATTATTACAAATGACAAAACTAATACAATGAAGGTGGTCCAACTTCCAAATGTCCGTATTCCATATTCCATAAATTACACCAGCGTTTTGGCTCTTTTTTGGCCTTAAGCAGGAGCCAAAAAACTGGTGTAATTTATTGAATAAATCATCTTGAGAAATACAGATATTTGGAGTGCAGACTATCTTCATGGTACAATATATATATATATATATATATATATATATATATATATATATATATATATATACACACACACTGTACAGGCCACTAAACCTTAAAGGAGAAGAAAGTCTGTTTGCACTTGGGGGTGCCAAATGTTAGGCACCCCCAAGTGATTGTATTGACTTACCGGAAACCCCGGGCCAGTGCTCCTATTGGCAGAAAACTGCACCGGCCCGGGGTTATACTGGTAAGCACCATGGAGAGATCTTCTTCCTGCTTCCACTTTCTTTGCACGGTTGCACATACGCAGTAGAACGAAAAGCCGAACTTAAACTAAAAAGTCGGCTATTTTGTTTACTGCGCATGCGTTTGCCTGGGAAATTTGAAGCCTCTTGGTTCAGGGAGTAAGAGTTGAGTCTGCATATTTCTTTGTTAGGAGAGCGCACGCAGGGCCGTGTGTTCTTCTTCTGATGTCCTCAAATGCATTCCGTAAAAGTCCGGGGGGGGGAAGTGCCCCCCGTACCCCCCCTTGCCCCTATCTGCAGATGCCCATGGGAAGTTCTTGGAAAAAGCTTCTTTGTGGGTAAAGCCATATTGCTATTGAAGGTTATCTTTCCTTTTAAATTACACACACACACACACACACAATTGTGGAAGACTAGGTGGCGGGTAATTTCAGGAGAGGCTGATGTCAGGGGATGGGGCAGTAATGTCTTGCAGGAGAATCAGTGATATTGGGGCTGAGGCTATGACAGTGTGGTCAGTGCTTGGCTGATCACCACGTCATTCGTTTTAGAGTCCTGTCCTCATTTCCTTATTAGAAAATCTGGATAGGCAACCCTAATCTGGTTAGGTGGCAAACCTAGTGCTGAGTGGTTATGCAAACCCCAGTGGTTCTGTCAAGGGCCAATTGGCTCCTAGCGGAGAAGTCCAGACTAAGGAGGAAGCTTCAGGACAGAGTTCAAGTTCGCAGTAATCAAAAAGGTTCAAGAGTAATCGTAGTCAATTCCAGGAATTAGTTCAATTGGCAGGCAGCAAAGGATCGTGGAAACAGGTTCAGACAAGAGTCAAAGTCCAAGAATATAATCAGGAACAATTTAGGAACACCCAGGAACCAAGGTAGCAATTGCTATATTCGGGCATTGAACTCGTGACCTGGAAGCCCATATATTTTCAATTTTTGCGCAGGCGCGTGACGTCATCATGCCGGTGCCGGCCAATGTGAGTCATGGGCGCCGCCACCTTGGACAGCAACATGTATTCAGTAATATAAAATCTGCTTCTTATCATCTTGGCAAATGACTATGTAGCAGGAGTGATAAACCACACAGATTCTACCTCTGTACAAAAGCTTTCAGTTGCTGAGTATTGGATAAAATAATTCATCACAGCCAAATGCCCATGAGTTTAATGCTCCTGGACTATCTATGACCCTATACCAGACAACTGCACTTGCCCAGTAAGTTAAGAACTGGATAACATCCTGATTTTAGATATTCAGTTGATATTATATTTTCTACTGGCAAAACAGATTGTAGAAGACAACGTTGCTTGTGAAACCTTGATTTTGAAGATATTTATTTGGAATACAAAAGTGAAATGTGCAGTGTGAACTCGAAATGCCAACAGTATGTAAGTAACTTTGGGACTCAATTATAAACAGTGGGGAAATTTGCACAAATTAAGCCATTTACAAGTTGAACACTGAAAGCAAACATTTGATTGGTTGCCATAGATTACTGCCCAGGTGCAAATCTGTGTATAAACTAGCACCTTTATTTTTCTTAATCCAGAGAGTAAAAACACACAGCAATATGATTTTATAAGTGTAAAACAGCAAATAGGCTAATAATACAGTGAAAATAGCTTTATGCATGTTACCCCATCAGAACAAAGATACAGTGCAACTTACTTTACTACATGAATATAGTTAACGACCCATGAACCCTGTTGCAAATATTGGGTCTGGTCCCCTCCCTTTGTCAATAAAATGCACATCATGAAGTTTCCCAGCTGTTAAAATTCTGAGACTTGTACAGCCCAAGCAATACAAATAGAGATTTCAGTGTCTCAAAAGTACACAGTATCCTAGCAGTACAGATGTACTTCCAGACCATAACCATTCTCTCTTTCCTTTTGTCTCTTCTTAATTTTCTATTTTGTTCACCATATTCATTTTTATAGTCTTATATATTTCCTTTTTCAGGTCCCTCCGTCTAAACTACCTTTTATTGGAAAGACGCGAGTGCAATTAATACAAATAAAAATGTCACCCTAAATGTCATTTGTTCTCACATTCCCAACTTTAGGTGCCTCCCCCTGGATTTAGTTCTAACTCTGCCGGCAGATGTTCCTTCCTCACCTCTAACTCTTTTCAATTCCCCCATAGCTTATATTTACTTGCACACCAGTCTTAATTTTTTTTTACAAATGAAAAAAGTAATTTTAAAATAAAGTCTTTCTGGGTGCATCACATGCTTTTACCCATAGTGTCTCTGCAATCATTTCTGTTAAGCATCCATACTGTGTTTCTAAAGCAGAAAGCACATGTACTTTCAGAGCACTATAGTCATTGCTATTGTTGGGTTTGCTATGCTGCATTGTTCAAAATATCTCTGTATTTGCTCCCTCTGCCTCCTTGTGCCCATATGTGAGATGTCCTGTTTGAAAGTTGGAAACGTGGAGGGCTTGAGCTATTTGAGGAGTATGATTCTGTAGGGGATCAAACATGGTTGGAAGAATTGCATGAGAGAATATTGAAATGAATGCCTTATTTAGGATGAAATGGGTAAATTACATGTAAATGATGGAAGCAAATGTCAATTTGTCAAACATGACCTAAAGCTGAGTATAAAGGAGGAATTAATTGCAGAGACCTGAGATGAGGCTGGTAGAATATTATACAGGCTATAAAAGCTCCAGCAAGTTAAATGTTGCCTTTAGTTACAGACCACCTAATATTAAACAAGCGGGTCAGGCACAGCTCATATTGCAGATAGAAAGGGATGCACCACTAGACCAATTTAAATTATGGGCATGTTAATTATCCAGAAGTTGACTGGTGTAATCATACTACCAGCACAACAAAGAGAAAAAAGTTTTTGTATTTCTTGCATGAGCAGTTTAGCCATCAGTTTTAGTGGCAACAATGATGGTGTACTTTTGGCTCTTGTGAGCTCAAATGACATTGCACTTTTAAAAAATTTGAAAATGATTTAAGACTATGAGAATAAAAATACACTGGAAAAACAAGGCACACTGAATTTTAGGAAGGAACCCAGCGCTAAGGTCATTTCTGTTTAGAGACGGTATTTGATCCCCAGGCTACAATTAAAAATACTAGTGAAGAAATTAGTGGAATGAGAGGAAACAATAAAATAATTTAAAGAGTATAAAGATTGCAACAAAGCCTATAAAGTAGCAATCAGTTCAGCTATAATATTGTGTTAAAATGGAATGCCAAAGAAAACCCAAGCACCTATGTGGATCCAATAAAATAAAACACTACACCCTTTATAGGCTCGTAGCTGAAACAGGGTAATGGTCAAAAAAGCTTCTTTAGAGAGGGACATAGTTAACATGGCAAATCACATGGAAGAGCTATTTGGTTGACAGATATCATTATGCAAAAATTGATGAACCTACATGATCATAAAACTACATTGTACACATACAAAAGTCATTACACAACTATGCCCCAGTTTGGCCAGGTCTCAAGTTAGGGTGGGTGTTGTAAGAAAGGAATTCTATAGCTAATACAGTATATGCCTTTGGTTTCATATAGATGCTAAAAATATATATAAATGTAGATATTAATAAAGAGAATAGCAGACATAAGCTTGGAATTATGAGATCTGCATATTCCTCCTCGTTATGTCCTATTAACATAATACACAAAAGCAATGCATAAGCAGTAAAAAAAATATACTGAAACAGAAAGTTAACAACCTGCTTGGAGTTGAACCAGGACCTGGTGTTTCTATTCTATCTGCATTTCCACTGTGATATGTGAGCAGACAGCTAAGGCCCTGGTTCACTCCTATTGCTTCCATGTAATTGCATGTAGGCATGGCTTGTTTCACTTGTTGTCAATCTGGCCACAGACAATAGTCTGGCTATAAAATCCCCTACTTTGAACTGACTCATTGCCCAAAGTAGGTCTATTTCCTGATATGCAAAAAAGGATATTGAAGGTCCCGGTGGTCCGCTTTCTTTGCCGGTCCACAAAGTTGTCTGTTCTCCCTCAAACACGCAATGGAATTCAAATCGTGTTGTGGGGGGACCAGCGCTCATTAGCACAAGAATTAGACAAATGCGGAAAACACGTGGCTGTCGAGACGCAGGCAATTCCACCTACACAGACTGCTTGGGAGACTCGAAAAACGGCGAAGTGGTGACTTTTTAAAAAACATATATGCGATTTTAACAGTAACATTGTGGGGCAGATTTACTAAGCTCGAGTGAATAATTCGAATGGAAAAATATTTGAATTTCAAAGTATTTTTTTGGGTACTTCGACCATTTAATTGGTCTAATTCGATCGAAATCGATCTAATCGAATGATTCGAACGATTCGAAGTAAAAATCGTTCGACTGTTCGACCATTCGATAATCAAAGTACTGTCTCTTTAAAAAATACTTCGACTTCTTACTTCGCCACTTTAAACATACTGAGGTGCAATGTTAGCCTATGGGGACCTTCCCCAGCACTTTTCTAAGTTTTTTTTTATCGAATAAAAATCCTTCGATTGATCGCTTAAAATCATTCGATTCGAACTATTTTTATTCAATCGCTCAATCGAACGGTTTGTGCTAAAATCCTTTTTTAGGATTTTTGTTTTTACTTCGAGGGTCAAATTTGAGGGTTTTTTAACCCTCGAAATTCAATCCTTGATAAATCTGCCCTCTGAGTGTAATTTTAACTTTATTGGGAATTAAAAAATGACGGTTTTACACTATGTCAGCGCATTTCTTTAGAACTGTGGAATTTGAAGCCATCTGGAGAGGCCATCACTAATAACTTCTTTCAAAGCTTTTTCCCTCTTAAATGTTCGTGAGTATCCCACCATAAGATTGACCACACTGTCTGAATAGTTCAACAATTGGCACATAGAGAGTAATAATAGAACTGGGGAAAGGCCACTCAGTATTACGTCTATAATATCCCAATTTCACTAAGGGGTGCACTAAATCTATGCTAAGAAATACTATACTATATTGGAATTATTTTTCTTTTCCCCCCCATTTGTCTATTTCCTGATAGTTCTTGGGTATGATTCTTTCTGATGATCTGTTCCTGACTTTTGTCTGTTTTGACCTTGCTGTATCTCTGCCTGAAATGACGCTTGCCTCTTTGACCACTCCTCTGGATCCTGACTTTGTACTGTGTTACTGATTGGTTTTGACTCCAGCCTGTTTATTCTGACTACACTTCTGGTTCCTGATTCTGTACTGCAATGTCTGACTGGTACTGATCCGGTCTGTTTATCCTGACTACGCTCCTGGCTCCTGATTCTGTACTGCCCTGTCTGATTAGTACTGTTTGTGCATGTTCCCCGTCCTTCCTGTAGACGTAATGCTTCCCTTGCCTGCCCAGAACTTCCCCCTTGGTGCTCTCACTTTAAGAGGAAGTAAAGGTAAAAGAAATATAATCCCATTTTTACTATCTTCAATATACTTTAATTAAAAAATGTGTACCGTTTTTATAAGAAAAATAGTTGTATGCAGTGAAATTCCTCTGCAGGAATCTTCAGACAGTTCCTAACTGCCTGACCTCGAGCAGATTTGTTTGTTTCCCTGTAAAGCAGCCAAACAACTGTGTAGAGATTTGTATCCGCAAACCCAGTGCAGTCTGCATATTCTGATTATTAATCAGTCTTGCAGTCTTGACTTGTGCTGTTTTGATAATTTACAATGATTCCTAAGCTTAGCCTCTCAGCAGAAGCCCAGACCACACTGAGCATGTGCAAGGTCTTGCAAAGATGTTTAACAAAGTTGCAAGATGGTCACCCCCTGCGGCCAACTTTGAAAACATAAATCATTTGTTTAATTACAGTAATTAAACAAATGCAGTAAGTTCATGGTTATGTTTAGTATACAAAATATAGCATTTCTAGCTTTATTCTATTTTAGACTTTAGTTCCTCTTTAAGACCTGGCAGCATTCAAGTAGCCAAGTACTCCTCCCGAAAGGTGGAAGCGTGAGCTGAGACTGGGACTTTGGGGTTTGTTCTGGGTTTGGGGATACCATATGTGACAATACTTGATTAATGGCACTTAGTTGTGTCACATAATGCCCTGAATTTTGTGTATTGTAACACATACTTTAACCCCTACTTTAAAGTGTAAGGATTTTAGAAGTCACCTTGGGGTTCAATCCATTCATCCATGAATTTCTCCTGTTGATTTGTTCTTTTATATTGTTGTGGAACTCCTCAGTGACATTCAGCATCGTTATTTATGTACCATTCCCTATATAATATGCAAGCCTACAACAATTTGTAAATTACATAGGGATTAATGTGCAAACTGTTGTAAAATATAATTATGTATGAAATAATTTCACAGTGCTTTAATACAGCTCATGGAAAGTATTCTTATATTTTACAAGGGGGGGGGTACAATGTTTTTTTTTAAATAATAGTTTAATTGAACCATGTAACACAAATGTCTTCATTGAGCATGGATTGAACTGATGAAATACAGTAAATAAGCACATTTTATAAGTATATATTTTACAGGATATTCATGGCTCTTGGGTGCATGTAAATCTTTAAAATCTTTAAATTCTATCTTTATAATTGGTGCTTAGTGATTTAATTTGTTACACGACTCAGTAAAACTTGTGCTTTTTTTTTTTTTTTTTTTATAAATAACGTACCCCTGGTTTTAAAATATGAGGATATTAGAAGCAACCTTGTGCTTTTTATATGGTCATGAAATTCCTCATCCATATATTTTACAATAGGGGTACATTTTTCACTTTTTAAATATACTTAGTGACATCTTAATGAAACTTGTGTATTATAAATAATAGTGTATAAGGAAACATAATGTAGTAACAATGACTATAGGGATTGAAATCTTTGAGTGAAGTCTGTGTTAACATTAATTCTCCTTGAAACAACCACATTAGCATGATTGAGAGTTTACAAAGTTATGTTGTATTTATAGTTATATAAAGGGGAATCCAGAAAAGCAAGTCATCAGATATCATAAACTCCATTTATAGGAATGGATTCCTTATTGTAACTTTATTAGTGATTAGTTTACAGCTCTGGAAGGCATAATTTCTCGACTAAAAAGCTCCCCTTTTCCAGGAAACTGTAATGTACAGAGATACCAAATCTGAAATTTAAGTTGGAAAAAAATAAAGTTGTCTGTTACAGCTGGATTAAACAATGCATAACCCTTTCAGTAGGATCGTTTGCAGTTCTGCTGATCTGCACTTTTACTTTTATGTAATTTGTGTCGCAACATAAAAAACTAAAATGATAATATAGATGAAATTAAGGTCTTCTGTCACACATACATTTTTAATGCCCATAAAAAGCAAACACATGGAAAACTATGGCATATATCTTCTCTATAGCTATTCTTGGGCTTTAATAAAGTCTTTTGGGTTTTTTTTCCTTAAAGGAATATTATCACTCTACATTTTATATCATAGTACTAATTACTGAGGATTTAAGGAGCAGTATACCCCTCCTTTTTTACATTAATTTAAGTAGAATGTGGCTTTACTTTCAAGAAATAACAAAATAAAAAATAGCAAATATATTTCATCATAAAAACAATAGGCATTGAGTAAGTATGTTCAGCACAGTCTGTATTCATTAAACTAATGTTGAAAAGGGGTCATATACCCTTGTAAAAGTAAAAAAAGCTCTCTTCTAAATAAGTTTTTATGATTTAATGCAGGGGCATGTCTTCCGTGAGGCAAGGTGAGAATCCAATCCGCCCCACAAGTTACCAGGGGTGGCAAAAAACAGCTTCTGGTAACTTTAAGAGACAAATTTCTGGATAAAATAAACAGAAATTCATCTCTTCTAGTGCAGAGCGCACGATTGCACTCTCTACACTAGTGACAAGCATCACATCGCCTGCCTCAGGGTGCCTTAGGGGACAGAATTGCCCCTGATTTCATGATATTAACAGTTTTTACTCTGCAAATATCTTGAATATTTATACTGAGCACCCCCTGCTGTTCAGCTCAGCTTAGGGTTAGTAGAATGCATCCAGAGTAACCCATTTCCCAACAATCGAATTGCGATTTTTTTCCACAAATCTCTAAAAGTTAGTGGTTTTTCCTATATTTTTAAAAAGCTATAAAAAACCACGAAAACCTCTAATGTAAAACTTCATCAAGTAAAAGTTGTTGAGGTGCTGTAGAAGTCATCAGGCGCTGCACTGATCTTATTGGATCGCTTTGAATCCATTCAGACTTTTAGAGGTTTTTGGATTTTTTTGTCGCTAGTTCTCAAAAAAAACTCAAATTTTTCTAGGTTTTCGAGGTATTTGTATTTGTTTTGCGCATCTTTGTGCAAGTTCAAACACTGCCATTCGCTACTATATAAGAACAAACAAGAAGGCATGGATTTGAGGTTCACTTTTACTGGTAGTTGATTGTAACACCTGTAACACTTGTAATTCTTATTGCAACTGTTCATGGAAACCGCAAGCTCTTTAAGTAAGCAAATAAAGGCCTGTTGCAATGTAACTAACTCTAGAGCAGATAGAATACAAGCTGCTCAAACAAGCAAATTGTAGTTCCCATATTTGTCATTTCTGACAAAAACTAAGTGATCCATAAAAATCCCACATTGGGTTATGTGGCAGCAATTGCATCCCAGCTGAAACTGACTGTTCTTAGTTATTGTAGCTACCGCAACTACCTCAATAAAATAGTACTTGAACTACACTACATCCAAAATGATTTCAGTGACAGTATACTTATTATCTATACTCCTTGTAATGCTCAGAGGAAATTATATCAGTATGTACTGTATATTGGGACATCATACTAGTTAAGCGTGTTCATGTCTAGGAAAATCAACAATAACATTTTGAAAAATGTTTTATGTTTTGTTGCAATGACAAAAACCAAGCAAACATACACATATGGAATCCTTTATCTGGTAACCAATTATCCAGTTCCGAATTACGAGAAGGAATCTCCCATAGAATCCATTTTAATAAAATAATTCACATAATGTCCCTTTTCTGCAATAATAAAACAGTACCTTGTACTTGATCCCAACTTAAGCTGGCCATAGACTCAAAGATTCGCTCATTTGGCGACATCGCCAAACGAGTGGATCTTTCCCCGATATGCCACTAACGGCATGGCTATTTCGGGGGTAATTCGAACCTTTGGCCGTATGGCCGAACAATCGAATTACTATATGCCTAGGGGCTCCGACGAGTCAGTCGGTTAAAAATCAAACCTTCCCAATCGATATTGTGGCCAGATATCGATCGGGAAGACCCGTCTGAAGCCCCCATACACGGGCGGATAAGCTGTCAAATTGGTCCAAACGACCGATATCGGCAGCTTCATCTGCCCGTGTATGGCCACCTTAAGTTATAATTAATCCATACTGGAAGCAAAACAAACCTATTGGGTTTAATTATTGTTTAAATATTTTTTTTAGACTTATGCTATGATCAGAATTATGGAAAGATCCATTGTCCAGAAAACCCCAGGTCCCTAGCATTCTGAATAACAGGTTCCTTACCTACACTGAAATAACATTTACAATGGATTCTGTAAAAAATCACCAGCCTGAATGTGGTGTGTGATTGAGGTTTACAGATAAATAATTTATTTGTGAAAGTGAAGCAACATTTCGGGCATAACCAGCCCTTTATCAAGCTTTTTTTTATTAAGCCTGAAACGTTGCTTCACTTGCAAAAATAAATAATTTTTCACTATACCGGAGTGCTGCTGAAATTTGTATTGGAATTGGAACTGGACCTGGGCAGACAGAGTCACAGCCGGCAACCGACGCTACAAAAAGCGGTGAGATTGATTGTGTAGCACTACTCTCTATGTTTGTGAGGTTTACAGATAAGTTATTTGTTTGTCCCTTAAAAATTCAATGTTATGTCACATATATTGTTGTAAAAGCACTACACCCATAACATACAAAATAAGCTGCTTTTGAATGCATGAAATGAGCAAACCACAGCATCATGTTAACAATGCCCAACCGCATGCAGGGCAGTCTTCATCTATAAGCCCTCTAGAGCTAATGTTGCCAATTGTCATAGTACCATTCTCTCTTCCAAACACACCCTCACATGCATAAACTAGCTTTTGACATGCTCAATAAATAGTTTGGAGCTTGCTTGCATAAATGCATGTTTGATGCTCCTCAGTAACTTGTATAATTTTGGGCAAAACCAACTAGCATCGTTTCCCCAAATATGCCATCTACTTAGTTCTACCTGTGGTTATGTATTCATTTAGAGTAGACAATCAGTAAGCCATTTATTATGTCTCAGGGGAAACCAAGTACTTTCATTATTCTGCAAGATAAGCTTCAGAATAAACCAGACTTGCACATGCAAAGATGAAAACCAAATGTGAGCACAAACCTTTGTTCATTGATAGAAAACATTGGCTGGCTAATGATATCTCTAGCTAAGTTCAAAGAATGGAGACGTGAATCTTGTAATCTGCAGATGTACCTTAGCCCCAGCAGGCTCCTGGAACATGATGAAGGTTTCCTCTGTAATGGCATTGTGATTATTCAGTGAAACGGTTAAAAACATTTTATCAGCAATGCATTGCTCAAAATTATTGTCACGTGACCACAGCTAAATGTGTGATTGCTAATATGTTATGAATCATACAGATACCTTGGCTGCATCATTGAAACTACAGAAATTGCTGTTTTTACTCTTGACATTGAAGTAACATGGGGCCTGCAGATGTAAATACTTTGAATGCATTCAGAGACTTCATACTTTACATATCTTTATTTTCTCAATCATCTCCAATTGGGCTGAACTGCATTGTTACACAGTGTCAACCAGTGGACAAATATGTTTTCCTGGTCATTTCTTATTTAGCTTCATGCACATGTAGTATAATATTTGAGCAGTGATTTGTGGCTGATATAAACTTCCTTCTTCCTCAAGTTTAGGTATGCGATCTATTATATTAAATGCTTTGCACCTTGAATTTTCCAGATAAAGGGCATTTCTTTATTTGGATTGTCATACCTTAAAGGAACAATTCTGTGTAAAAATAAAAACTGGGTAAATAGATACCACAGATAGATAATAGCCAGAACACTACTTCCTGCTTTTCGGCTCTTTAACTCTGCGTCAGTCAGTGACTTGAAGGGGGCGCAATGGGGCACATGGGACACACAGTAACTGTTCAGTGAGTTTGCAATTGATCCTTAGCATGCAGCTCAGATTAAAAAACAAACAGTTATGACCCCTGTGGCCCCCCTCAAGTCACTGATTGGTTATTGCCCGGTAGCAAACAAGGGAAAGTTGTGCTCACCACTAGTTTTTAAAATCATTAGGCGGGGGTGCAATGAGGGTGTGACCACAAAATACATATAGACAAATACAAGGTTCCTCTGCACTCAACCCATTATCAATATATATAAGACAGAGACATTTTGTGCATACTGCTACTGAAAAATGCCTTACCCTTTAAACAAAACAGGGATTGTTTGTCCATATATTGCCCGGTAGCCAATCAGTGGAAACCAAGATAGCTGCAGCCTATCTATTACCCAGTTTTTATTTTTATACTGAACAATTTCTTTAAAGCCCTTGAAAACTTTTTAAAAACAAATAGAATTGTTTTTGCCCCAGCACTGATATATGTTAACTTAAGGTGAATTTACAACCAAAGTTAGTTCATAATGGTCAATTAATCATATGCCTGTACAGTTGTCTCATTGATCCTAGTTTTTTCTTTAGTGTGTTTGCATGGTCATTCAGAAAAAAACGCATTATAATAAGCTCAGACATAACTAGATGAACCATGTAGGAGCACAATTATTTCCCAATATTGACATTTCAACGAAAAAAAATACCTAACCTAACCGGTAATGGATAGATGTTATACGTGATTTGAACTACAGGTATGTGATCCGTTATCCTGAAGCCCATTATCCAGAAAGCTCTGAATTACGGAAAAGCTGTCTCCCGTAGACTCCCTTATATCCAAATAATCCAATTTTTTTAAAACATATTTACTTTTTCCCTGTAATAAAAAAGCTGCACCCTGTACATGATCCATACTAATATATAATTAACCCTTATTGGAAGCAGAACTAGCCTGTTGGGTTTATTTAATGTTTAAATAATTTTATGGATCCAAATTACGGAAAGATCTGTTATCCGGAAAGCCCCAGGTCCTGAGCATCCTGAATAACAGGAAAGCTAACTCCTACTGGTGATTGTAGTAGATGTATTGATTGTGGTAAAGTAAAGTAAAGAAGTAAAGATATCAATAGATTAATATACATCCTCATCTGTGCAGGTTTATCCATGTGGATGCATGGTATCCTTGCAACACGCTAATGGTAGTGATACGGGGTACTGTGACTAGTCTACTTATGATCAAATAGTGTTCTGGAACCCTGAGATTTAAGTCAGCTATCAGAACAGTGGTTCCCAGACTTTTTTGGGTTCAATTCCCTTTTGAGACCTAGAATTTAATTTAGACCCACCTTAGCTCAAAACAAGGTTACAAATGTAATAAAACTGTGCATCAGTCATTCAGTCATAGCTGCAAGAATATCTAAGACAGCAAATTGGTATTCACCCTGGAATCTCATTCTAATTCACCTTCAAGGTGAAAAAAATAATAAATAAAATAAAGCAATTTGCTAAATCTCTCCTAACTGGTCTTTTTTCTCGCCTCCCTCAGTAAAGGTTCTGGGTCCCCTAGGGTGGACAATCTACAATTAGAGAACCAATGCTGTATATTAAGATTACTTATATAATGTCTTTTTATTAAACACCCTAAAGCAACTAAAGTATTGTTGTTATTTTGTAACTGTATCCATTTACAAGTATTCAGACACATCGTTTTGGGTGTAAAAACAGACTAGAGAACATTAACAACCTAAGACATGAGAAAGTAACAACAGCCCAATATTCACTGACACGCTTCCACGCTTCATAAACTGCCTGTGTATGCTGACTGACAGTTATAGCATTAGTGACAGAAAAGCAATAGTTGAATTTCTAAAAGCATTTTAAAATACCTATTGAAAACACTTGGCTCAACAGAAGTCAACATCTCTACTCTTTCATCCATAATGTTTATTGGGGGTGTTAAATTCTCTGGCTTCTCTAAAGACAAAAGTGTCAATGGTATAAAAAAAACGCCTGCATAGCTTTATCTTATTATATTCCTACCTTAAAGGTGGCCATACATACACTATAATAATCTTTCCCCAATATGCCCACCAATATTGGGTTAATATATATATATATATATATATATATATATATATAGGTCCGAATGATCAGATTAAAATTAAGAGAATGGGTGGCGACAGGATGAGGACTGAGGTCATTTCATAGTTTCATGGCTTCTCTGTGTCAAGAGGCACAACTGCACTCGGTTCGGAACAAGATGTAGGAAAGACTAAGTGGCATCAAGCTTGACTATACAGAAATGCAAGAAGAGTATTTTGGAGCAAATTACCCCTAATGTTCCTTCTATAACAACCAGTCTTTATTTTTGCTGCAATGTCCTCAGGCTTTAGCCTTTATAATATGCTGGGAAATCTGGGAATAGTAGTTTGCCAACATTGGGCTGGAGCAACACTTTCGTGGAAGGTATTTTATGTGTCAGTAAGTGAAATGTTGTAACTAGTCAACTGTTTGTATTTAATTATGGATTTTGTCATGCCAAATATTTGATTGGTTGCTGAAGAATGCTAGACTAGATCAGGTTTAATACTATTACAAAATAACAAGTATTCACATATTTTATTATAAAATATCTGAATATAATAAGACATGACGAATTATGCAATGGAAAATATCTTCTTTTGATGTCTACATTCTTATGTTACGTATTTGTCTATAGTATAGCATATATAAAACTAGCCCTAAAGTAAAGTAACTCAAAGTAACTCAAAAATGGAAATGGTCAGAGTTTCCTTCTGAAAGTTTTTTCTGATCTGACTACCCTAGTGCAAAGGGCTATAATGATAGGCTAGTGCTGAGATTGGATCCTTCCTATAAAGGGCAATTTGTCACTGTCAATAAATTAGGACACTAGACGTTGACACAGGGAAGTTTGAGTTCAGTTCCAGTGTCTGCTCCTTGTGACCTCAGCTCGAATAAAATTAGATTGCAACTTCTGTGGAACACATGGTGGGACTAGAAATGGTTGTATATAGAGCAGCTCAGGAACAGCACAGCTGTAGAAGAACAGAATGATTATTCGTGGAAAGGGGGGGGGAATAACCGCCAAACTCAGCCTTGGCTTTCAGGAACAAAGCCTAAGTAGGACGTTACCCTCTTGGAGAAGATTATTCAGCAGTTTTTGCTGTTTTACTGAATAACACAGCTTTGGAGCATCCTTTTACAAATAGTTGGTTCTACATTTAGAATTTGGGACAAAAACATACTTGGCATCATAAGTCCTTCCAGCCATGTTCCTTGTTTACATTATTATTAATGTGTATTTTTAGAGCACCAACATATTGCGCCGCGCTGGTGTTAGACCATCATTAGATTTTAAACTGTTGTAATCCCCCCTACTAAATAAAAATATGCTATATATTATAAAGTTATATAATCTATTATCCAGAATGCCGTGGACCTGAGTTTTTCCTGCTAAGGGATCTGTGTTTCGGATCACCATACCTTAAATCTACTAAAAAAACCATTAAACATTAAACCAAATAGGATTGTTTTACCACCAACAGAGAAAAAAGAAATCATTTAAAACAATTTGAATTATTATCTTAAAATTTACTCTGTGGAGTTGCCTTCCTATAATTTGGAGCTTTCTGGATAACAGTTTTCCAAATAAGGGATTTCGATACTTGTATCTACATACAGTGATCTATTTTTCCTTTGTCATCACAGTCCATAAGGTTCACCAGCTCTATGACTGTCAATATGTGAATGACACTGGGTGCTCCTACTATAGAGGAAGCAAACTTTTCCCAACATTATCTCTACATTTAAATGTTCATCTTGTTTAGTTCCACATGTACGATGAGCACCTCAGTACAGTAAATTTGTTCTGCTGCCTCTCCCCAACTAATAATCTAAAGTGCATAAAATATTCTGAGGCTGCAATACATTTCAGGTCCTCTTGACAGCAAATGGATTAGAACAAATTACAGGAAGGTCTTCGTCTTTCACTCCATGACTAAATTAGATTTTTGTTTGTTAGCACTTGCCAGCATAAATTCTAACCTTTGACACCGTCGGCGATCTTTCCATCCTCTGAAGGTTCACAGAGAGGGCAGTAAGCTCCACTGACTTCCTCTGAGCAGGGACATGCATGTGCTTGAACATGTCTGAACCATTGATATGCTAAAAGGCTCTCAATCTGTTCTACCAATGAACAAGTTAAGGCTGCAGAATTGCTGTCTCTGGGTGAATAAAGGAACAGTACATTCATCCAAATGAGTCGAAAAGAAGAATAAATTGGATCAGGTCTCTCAGCGATAAACTTATAAGGGAAAAATCAGGTTACACTGATAAGAATAAGAATTATTATTATAGTCACGTATTCAATATGCACCAATTCGTCCCACACTGCTGCACATATAGTATAATATAGAATAAATATGCAAAGCTTAACTAACACTGTATGCACAGGAATGTGATGTTATGCGTAAACCAATTATCCAGAAAGCTCTGACCTACAGCAAGTCCATATAAAATAGTCCATTTTCACTTTTGTTTTTAGAAAAACCCCATTTATCTGTAATAAAACAGAGAAAAACTTGTACTGGATGGTAACTTAGCTGCATTGATGGCAAAACCATAATATTGGGTTTTTTATTTAAATGAATCGTAATACACAACAATCGGCGTCTTTACACACCGGGGGTTACTAAAATCTGAATATTTCTCTTCTTTTTTTTTTAAACAATTCATCCACACGTTTACCATATTTATCAATAAATGAAGTCGAAAAAATCTGGTGCAGGAAAAGAAAATATGTGAAAAAAAAATCCGAATTGAACAATTTTTACGGACTATCACCCAAAAACCACAAATTATTTGGATTATTGTACGAAACCTTGCGCAGATCAGGATATCTTCCATGACATCTGCCATTGAATTATACATGACCTCAACAGGTTTGAGCTGGAGTACTTTTTCAATGAATCGCGAACAATTCCATTTTTTTTCCTACGAAAAAATTGTGTTTCCACTTTACAACTCCGACCATAAAAAATCAGACTTTAGTAAATAACCCCACAGTTTACTTGTGCCTAAAGTATCCTGGTAGATGTCATTTTGATGCCAAGGACTGGAAATAATTAAATTACAACAATTTTCAGTACAACTGGGTCAGATGCATCTCCCCATTGCAGGTGCAATTACACTGAAATTAAGGAAAAAATGCTGCCTTGCACTAGTAAAACATCGCAATGTGAAATTGCACTTTGCACACTGCACTTGCACTTGTAAATGAACCCTTTAACCTGCTGTTTGCAGTAAAGAATTAAGAATTTCGGATGACCAACTATTAGGACTCATTCACAAACACAAGTGCAAAGTGCTAAAAAGTATGCAAAACCAAGCAAGCATTGATCCTATTGAGAGCTCTGCCCTGATTTATAAACAAGCACATGAATTCACCCAAAGGAATCATGGAATTACAGTGGCAATTCCACAGATGAACTTGGATCCAAAAGAAGGCATTCATAACATAATATGCTGTACATCTTGTGATCTGAACGTTAGTTACAGTGAGGGGCAGATTTATCAAGAGTCGAATTTCGAAGTGCAAAAAACTTTGAGATTCAACCATCGAATTGCATTACTTCGACATTTGAAGTCGAAGTAGAAGTTTTCTTTAAACGAATTTGCCCATATTCGGTCGAAGTCAAATCGTTCAATCGCACAATGAAATCCTTCGACCGCACGATGAAATCCTTCGATCGCACGATGAAATCCTTCGAATAGATTGATTGATTTTACTTTGACTTCTAAAAACGTAGCCAAATGTTGGCTATGGGTTCTAGGAGGTCCCCGTAGGCTAACATAGCAATTCAGCAGGTTTAAGGTGGCGAAGTGTCGAAAGTACTTCGATTTTTGAAGTCAAACTTTTTTACTTCGAATCGAAGTCGAAGTCGAATTTCGGCCTATTCGATGGTCGAAGTACCCATAAATTAGTTTTTACATTCGAAAATTCACTTTGAATATTTGTCTGCCCCTAAGTGTAGGTATTGCCCGGAGATATGGTGGCCGAAAAGTACAGATTTACTGTGGGCAAATAATCTCCTAGTTTGCCATGGCCCTAAAAAGGAGTGGAGGGGATGAAAACACACAAAATATTTATAGAAAGTAACAACTGAGCAAGGAAACTATTTATTGTTGAAATTAATATCACCCCAAAGTGCATTCTAGGGTCCAGGTGAAAAAATATAGCAAAGGAAAATCAAAGAAACATTTTTTTCTTAAAACATAGTATAAATCCATCAGAGAATTTCTGCTGGTCAGAGCTGTGATTGAGCAACACAGCAACATTCACTTTTTTATTGTTAATCCCAGTGGTTCTTTTGTTTAGTGCTTTCAGTTGTTTTCCTGATGAAACATATTTTATTCTGTTCCCGGATCCTGAAAGGAAGCTGCTTAGCTTCAAACAGAACTTCCCAGTGCTCCAGGTTGTTCTTTTTTGGGCTTTCTTGGAATCCGCATTCCCAAAACGGATTTGTAAAGGGCTGAAATTGACAGATTCATGTTTTGTGACTCGTAATAACAAAGTAAAGGATTTGACTCACTGTTATTGGGGCAAACAATATGTAATCTTTTGGGAAAGCAAAGACGTTTATCTAAGCCCTGGACCTTCACAGTCACAAAATTAAAAATTGCTTCATATCCAGTGAGTTTCTGAAAAGTACACTCTTAATAAAACCTCCTAACCATCCATAACAGCAAGTAAAAACTCAGATATAAGACATGTAAGCCCCCTGCAACAGCCATATGAATAAATCAAAGTGCAAACCAGATGTTGCCGGGTGTCTCATTGGAGGGCCTTGTCAAATTGGGCTGCAGGTTCTGTAGACATTACATGAAACAGTTATTTGTAAACTTAAAAGCAGTGTACCCCTACACGCTCTAGCACTTACATCCAAGGGAATAAAACGTGACCCATAATTCAGTGTTTTTGGACCACAGCTACCAGATGTTGTTGGTATATCTTGGAGTTGTAGTTCAGGGTGTAACAGCCCAGTTAAGGAAGGTTTATGTCCCCTGTTAAAGGGAAGTAGGGGTGAAAATGGAAGATTATTAGGGAAGGTTTAGCCCCCTTTAACATTTCCTTGGCCTGGCTAAATGTAATTGCAATGTACTCATAATATGTGGCCTAGACTATAACTTAAAGGGAATGTAAACCTTTGCTTAAAATGATTCTTTTGCAACCCCAGCTGACCAAAATAGACATGCCAAACTTTATCCATGTCTTCAAATGTGTTGGTGGGTCAAATAAGGTTGCAGGCATACAGCCCTCATCCTATGTAAATCTTTGATTACATGCTAAAGAATATTGGGGGTGTAGTTTAAAGCCCCCTTAAAGCAAAGGTTTTTTTCCATGAAATGAATCTTTCTTGCGCCACTCCCATTATTAAGGGGCAGATGTATCAAGGGTCGAATATCGAGGGTTAATTAACCCTTGATATTCGACTAGGAATTGAAATCCTTCGACTTCGAATATCGAAGTCGAAGGATTTAGCGCAGAAAATTCGATCAAAGGATTATTCCTTCGATCGAACGATGAAATCCTTCGAATCGAACAATTCGAAGGATTTTAATCCAACGATCGAAGGAATATCCTTCGATCAAAAAAACTTAGGCAAGCCTATGGGGACCTTCCCCATAGGCTAACATTGACTTTGGTAGCTTTTATCTGCCGAACTAGGGGGTCAAAGTTTTTTTTAAAGAGACAGTACTTCGACTATCGAATGGTCGAATAGTCGAACGATTTTTAGTTCGAATCCTTCGATTCGAAGTCGTAGTCGAAGGTCGAAGTAGCCCATTCGATGGTCGAAGTAGCCCAAAAAACACTTCGAAATTCAAAGTTTTTTTACTTCGAATACTTCACTCGAATTTAGTGAATCGGCCCCTATGTGTGAATGTCAGGGTTGGTTTTCACGTAGTGCCCTTGTGCCAAAAAAACCTGCAATAGCCTCCAGGTGAGAAAAAAATTGAATATTTTTGCCTTATGTGGCAAATCACTTGTATAATGTATAATGACTGCAATAAATTCTATTTTTACATGGAAATATGTCTGCATGCTTTAATATTGCTCATGCTTCAAAATATGCTTATTTTAATGTCACCACTAGCACATGCTGACCCTGTGTTTGTTGAAAGAAGAGGCTTTGGGCGAATGACATCAAAAGTATTGTTTGTTAAAGCTGAACAACAATGGCCTGAGCCCTGTGTACTGTGTAGCTCAGCCGTGTGCAAT